>JAJJWO010000418.1:0-60028 GCA_021655895.1 Fusarium sp. NRRL 66739
AGACTTTTAGACCCCAATTTTACTGATGCTTTAAAGTTTCGACATGGCCAAGAGTGACTGAGTCAGAGCAACAAAGGGATTGTGATAGGCCGAGGGCAACGCTTGCATTTAGTCGGTGACCGATTGTTTTCATACCAACAAGCTATACTTTCTATTCCAGACCGAGAATCCCCTCTTTTCTCCTCACTTATTATACAATATTGGTCCGTGATTCGGCCCGGGCTCTGTCCAACGTTGCTTTTGACTTTTTTGGTAATAAAGCAGAATTGGAAAGCTACACTGTTTGAGATATGTTCAAACTTGACGATGTCTTACTGCTACATATGAAGGCTATGGCACCCGCTCTTGGAAAGCCCGTTTACTATTTGGGCATCGTTTTCTCTGCCTAATCGACAAGATTGTAAGCCATCCAAGTATGTATCAAGCTACGAACGTGTACTTTATCTGCGGCTTCGCTGCTATTGGTGCGTCTATCATCCTACCGTTCTTGGATCTCGACTAATAACAAGCAGGGGGCTGCCTCTTTGGCTTCGACATATCTTCCATGTCAGGGGTATTGGGCACGCAGGCCTATAAGCAGTACTTTAACCACCCCAAGTCGTATCGTCAAGGTGGTGTTACTGCTTGTATGCCAGCGGGCTCCCTCGTCGGATCCCTATTTTCTTCCTTTCTCGCCGACCGATACTCTCGAAGAGTTGCACTACAGGTTGCCTGTGTGCTTTGGATCATTGGAAGTACCCTTCAGTGCAGTGCTCAGAATCTCTGTATGCTATGCATTGGCAGAATCGTGGCCGGGTTCTGTGTCGGTATCACGAGCACGGTGGTCCCTATTTATCAGGTACAGTAAGTCTAACAGATGGAGTTTCAACTGACTCCTAACACGAAAAGGCTGAAATAGCACCAAAAGAGATTCGAGGAAGAGTTGTAAGCTTCCAGCAGTGGGCTATCACGTGGGGTATTCTGATCCAATATTTCATTCAGTACGGCGCTGCGGACGTTGGAGGTGGCCCTGATAACAAGAACCAACCTACAGCAGCATTTAGAATCCCATGGGGAATCCAAATCATCCCAGCGGCTATACTCTTCACAGGACTATTCTTCTTTCCTTATAGCCCTCGCTGGCTAGCCTCCCAGGACAGATGGGAGGATGCCCTTCAGACACTGGCTGACCTCCACGGTCGCGGCGACAAGGGTCATCCTATGGTGCTTGCGCAGTATCAAGAGATAGAGAATACCCTTCGTCTTACCAAGGGGGATAAACCTTGCTACTACAAGATTCTCTTTGCAAAGAGGATGATCAAGAGGGTTATTCTCGGGGTGAGTATTCAGTCATGGAGCCAGCTCTGTGGGATGAACATTATGATGTTTAAGTACCCTAATCGAAACTGAAGAAACTAAGAACTAACTGTATCTCAGACTATATCGTGTATATAATGGAGAGCGCAAACTACGCTTCACCTCTTTTGACCGCATCTATCCAGTACATCATCAACGTCGTACTAACCCTCCCAGCTATTCTCTACATCGACAAGATCGGTCGTCGACCGGCGTTGGTAGGCGGATCTTTTGTCATGATGGCCTGTCTTTTCATCACTGGCGCTCTGCAACAATACTACGGACAACCTATTGACGATCCTTACTCAGACGTTACCTGGATCGTGCTGGATAATCGACCGGTTGCTGCAGCTATTGTCGCTTGTTCGTATCTCTTTGTGGCGGCGTTTGCGTCTACTTGGGGTCCTACTTCGTGGACTTACACGGCTGAGATATATTCCTCCGAAATTCGGGCCAAGGCTGTGTCTATCAGCACGTCGACGAACTGGTTCTGGAACATGGCGTTGGCGTTTGCTGTGCCGCCTCTATGTGAGATTCTAGACAAGTTCGACTAATCAACCTGCTGACTTGGTGTGAATGATAGTATGGAATATCAACTACAAGATGTACTACATCTTTGGTGCCTGTAACGTATCCTAATTGGTCTTTTAAAGAGCGTTGCTAACTCGAAGCAGTCAATGCAGTCGCCTTTATACACATGTACATGGCCGCTCACGAAACAAAGGGGCTTACTCTGGAAGAGATGGATGATGTTTTCGACTGTGGGATCCCTGCTTGGAGGAATACCAAAAAGAGGAGTCGTCTTGATTCTCTGGCCCAGCACATCGCAGATGGTGATATTCAGGTCGCCGAGCCGGGTGCTTCTCTTGCTAGGATCAAATGCATTGACTCTGTGCTGTCGCGAGAAGGCATTGGGAAGGTGAAGAGTTTGTTGTCTAATAGTGGCTGTAGAGCTGGTTGAGTTAGTTTCCACTGCCCTTATTTGACCTCGCTTGAATGAGAATGACGTCCCTATTTAAAGATGATGTTTGTCTTGGTGTAATTAAACTATTGAGCGTGGCGCGTCGCTAGTCTTGAGACTATTGATGTTAGCTCCAGATCATCGGGCTGATAAAACAAGCGCCCGTTCCCGGAATTGTTCAAATCTTTGTTTCCCATGTATTTATTCTTTTATTCATATCAAAAATGCCATCTACCAAGTCGCTTGCCGTAGCTGTCGTGGCCTTGGCCGCTTCAGGTGCTCATGGAAACAAATGTCAACCGCAAGCACCAACCACTACCACAACTGCATGCACCGAGTACACGCTCAAGCCTGATACAGACGCCCTAAACTGTCGTGTAGCCGGGTCTTTCAAAGAAGAGGATAGCTTCACCGGCGACGGCTCATCGCTTGAAGAATGCGCAAAGAGTTGCTTCGACTCTAAACTCGTCACATGCGAGTTGATCAGTTACTCTCCTCCCACAGAGGATGACCCTGGCGTTTGCACGCTGTACCCTGATAATTCTTTCACGGTTAGCCCAAGAGGTCGCGTTACGTACTACGATGCCAAGTGTTTTGAGTGTGTAAGAGGAGGAGGGAACCAGCGAGGTGGTGGCGGTCAGGGAAGAGGAGGAGGTCTTCTTCGGGGACGAATTCGACGGAGCTAGAGGCTATTCAGTCGAGTAAAGTTGTAACTAATAAGTTAATATCTATGTTAGCCAAGACTTCAAAGAGTGGAAACAGAGTCGAAGCCTACCTCGAAAGAGTAAAAGAGCCGATGACGCACTTTGATAGATATGAAAAAAACTGGTCCAATAGAACCCGAGGGATTATTAACAAAATGTACTATCCTAAATTTCGACGCACAAAATCATCATAGATTCTTCAGTTCTTCGATATACACAAATCTGAAAGAGGTAGAAGATCGAATTCAGAAAAGAATAGGTTTCAGCCTCTTACACGTCTATTCAACTGACCAAAAGTTCAACTACAATGCTTGACTATCTTTGGGGCAATACCAGCAAAGAAGAAAAGAAGCTGATTCAAAAACTTGGTCCGTACCCTGTCCTTTGTACATGACCTAACTAACTTTGCAGATTTCTTTATTCTTGTAAGGTGTTGGTTTGCTGCTTTCTGAGTTGAACTGACTGGTGCAGACTTTTTCATGCTTTAGCTTCTTTTTCAACCACCTCGGTAAGCTACCTTCATTTGGTTCTAGACACCGAGTTAACAGCCCAATCATAGATAGACAAGCTTTTGCAAATGCATATGTAGGTTGAAAACTCCAGATGGTCTTTCTGTAGCTTTCTAATCGCATCGTGGAAAATAGGTAGCTGGACTCAAAGAGGCACTCGAGCTGAGTGGCAACCAATACAATGTCCTCCTCTCAATGGCCTCAGCAGGGTATGTAGCAGCTGATGACCCGTGTCGAGCCACAATGACTGACGCTGGTATAGTATGCTGGTCGGTCAGATACCCAGCAGCATAATCATCCACAAGATCCGGCCTCGAATCTGGCTGTCCTCCATGGTGGTGGTTTGGGCTGGTCTCACAATGGCCAGTGCGGCATGCAAGACGTATGCTCAACTATGCGCTGTTAGATTCCTCATGGGTCTTGCTGAAGCTAGCACCTATGCCGGAAACATCTACATCATGGGGTCTTGGTAGTAAGTCTTGCTGGACCCCATTCGTAAGCTGAACTAACATGAAGGCAGCAAATATAATGAGATTGCCAAGAGAACTGCCATGTTCACGGTCGCAGGCCAGGTTGGCAAGATGTTTGCTGGAGCCATGATGGCCGCTATTCATCAGTCGATGGAAGGCCATGCTGGGCTCGCAGGCTGGCAATGGGTCTTTTTGATCGACGGAATCATTACTCTGCCCATTGCCATCTTTGGATTTTTCTTCTTTCCTGATGTTCCAGAGTATACCGATGCTCCTTATCTGAGTGAAAAAGAGCGCCAACTCGCCCTTGAGCGCTTACCTCCCAAGAAAGAAGAAGGCCACAGCATACAAGCATGGAGCCTCGTCAAGAGGGTCCTGGGAAATCCTTTCGTGTAAGTAACCCATAGTAAGTATAAAATAATACTGACATGATTGTACCAGTTACATCTGCTGCGTCTTCTCCGTCCTCGGTTCAGCCCTACAAGCCTACGTCGTCCAAGGCCTCATGCTTCTCTACCTGAAATTTCGCAAGGATATTGATGGTTTCACACAATCTGAGGTCAACACACTGCCTATTCCAACTCATGCAGTTGGCATCGTGGCTGAACTCGCTGTATCATTTGCCATGGACCGTTATAACCGGCGAATATCGATTGGCTATCTGCTTATCACGATTCAGGTCGTTTGCACCGTTGTACTCTTGATCCCTAGCATGTCGGTGGCAGGTAACCTCACTGTTCTGTACCTTTCGGCTTCAGCCTACGGTATCAACCCGCTGCTGTATGGTTGGTCGAGCAATATCCTGGCGAGGACCGCAGACGACGCTGCACGAAGCGTGACCTTGGCTTCAATGGCAGCGAGTGATGGACTTCTCTGGACATTTTGGGGCATTGTCTTGTATCAGGCTGATGATGCTCCATACTGGAGGAACGGCTACATCGCGATGCTTTGTGTCTGTGTGGCTCTGGCCGGCTGGCTGTTTGTCGTTCGCTGGGTAAGTCTCTACGACAATGTTGTAAGGCAAATACTAACAATTCTTAGCTTGACGGTTACACTGCGAAAAGGTACCCGGCTACTGAACGTACGAGTATCTCATCTCTCGCCGTGGGGGGAATGGATTATTCTACAGTTGATCGAGGCACAACGGTGGAAAAGACTGCTTAGCGATTATCTATCTTGTTGGGGACGGCTATCATGGAGTACAGAAACAACAACGTCAATATGGCTTTTCTCCCCCTAAGACATAACAGCATTGCCCACGTCTGTGCTAGAGCCTTTCGTGAATCGTTGCAGGAATGAGGTGCTACCTGCATGATAAGAGGCAGCCCTATTTACTCGTGGGCGCTTGGTATCGTCAAGTCTGCCCGAATGTATTCTCCGATCATTCTTCTCCAAGTCCGGCAGCCACCTCCCAAGCAAACTTGAAAGGAACCTCAGGAAGACCTGGAGCAAGAATCCCAACTTTGTTCACCAGGGTCTCTCTCTTAGAGCCATGAGGATTGTCTGTGCGCTCGCCATAACAAACGGAACACTCTTGAGATGCTGATTTGTTCTTCCAACCACAGGAAGAACACTCCCAATCAGACAGTGGCTCTCTGGTGTCAACATCAATGACGGAAAGGTTGGCCAAAACTTGCTCTGGGGCATCATCGATCTGAGCGATAGACTGGAGGCCTGAGAAGCCACCGGAGATGCTGGTAGGTTCCTCGTAGAGATGAAAGAAAGGTAACCCTAGCTCGGCGTAGGTGGCAGCTGATACGGGACTCTCGGGAGGATGACACCCCGTCACGGCACGGAAGCTGGTGCTGTTGAGGATCTGGACATTGATTGTGACAGGGACTGTTTTTCGGTAACCTCTATTGGGGAGCTCGACGATGCTCTGTTTGATGAGGCCACCAGGTGCGAGATTCATTTCAAGCTCTGGAGGAGGAGGCGCGGGACCTCCACCACGGAGCCTGAGGATGAGGTACAAAGTGCCTCCCTTACCAAAGATTGCGGTTAGTAAATACAACTATACTAGATCAGAGACAAACTCAACGTACCTCGGGGATGCCGCAGTCGACAAGAAGACGACCATCTGGAGGGGGCATTAATAGAGTCCTTTTATGAGATTGAAAGATTGACAGGCGCTAGATCATTACCTTCAAGTTGCTTTCCAGCAAAACTAAGCCGCTGTAGACCAAGGGGGATACCCTCGCGTCTTTGAATCTCCTCCTTCAGATCCATGATAGACCACTGATTGGAGACTGAGACAGGAATAGACTCTCCAGTGAGTTGTTTGATTTTAATATTGACAGTTGCGGGCTTAGAGTCAGGAATATCGAGGCGGGTAATCTCAAACTGGAGACCTGCAGTACCCTCCTGACCAGTGAGCTGGGCTTCGACAGAGTACCCAGCCCCAACAGGCATCGCAACGAACTGACGGACCTTTCCAGGCTCGAATGCAGTGCCATCAAGCCACTGCTGATGAGGAGTGACGACATAGTCTTGAATAGACTTGCCTTGTTGGAGCAGACGTCTACGTCGACGGGAGGTGGCGTCGTCAGGGACTCGTGGCTCACCCGACACGGCGTTCACGTTGCCAGTATAGATCTTGATGGCGTATCGGTGACGGGAGCTGAAGTTGATCCACATGGCTTCACGCTCTACCAACAGAGACAGTGAGCTTTCTGTGACAGGGAATAGGTCGCTCAAGGTGTGACTTACGGTACATAGGGAAGAACAGTCCGCCCTTCTGGACCATTTTGGAGGGAAGCTTCTCAGCATAGTCGTCGGTCTTGAAAAGTGGGAAGGATCCCAAAGACGGAGGAAGCTGGTTAGTTCGCTCGTTGTCGGGCACGCGGACGGTTCTCTCGAAAGAGATGGATAGGTCATCTATTTTGATGCTGTCCAACGCCCGAGTGCGCGGCTTCCAAGGAGTGAGCTCCTTCAACATATTGGAGAAGGCGTTTGAGTGATAGGTGAGATCTTTGGTTTTGAGTGTCTGGCGGTAAAGGGTGTCCTGTTGAGAGTGAAAGTTGGAGGAGAGAGGAGTGAGAGAGTTAAGTTGAGATATGGGAGGCTTGTCATGTAGAGAAGAGGAAAAGGCGTTGTCACACTGGAGTTCAGTTACCGCGTAGTCTACGTCGCTAGCCACAGGCCTTTCAAATGTTTGCTATAGAAAACAAAGCATATATCTGCGGGGTGCCGGGTAAGGATGTGTCACTCCTGAATCGGAGTAGAAAACAAACCGAGGTGATCCAGTGAAAGCAAACATGGTGTGTGGTATTTGGCGGCAAGTTGCCTTCCTATGTAGACTTTCCAAGAAAGTAGACAGTGGTTACTAACGACGAGGTTAGTAGCCACCCATGTAATTACCATGTACCGGGCACAAGATGTCTCGCCATATCATCAGCAAGTAAGCGTACAGTCTGCATGATGCTGACTGCCATGGCCCCAGCCCTGCATAGCTTTGTATACATCAAAATGCCGTATGTTTCCCATCGGCCGCGTGGCCTAATGGCTAAGGCGCTAGATTTCGGTCTTGTTTCTGAACTCTCTAGAGATTCCAGGTTCGACTCCTGGCGTGGTCGCACCAAGATTCCAGTTCTTTTCTTTTTGTTAATGCCAGTTCCCTGACAAATAAGGTGAGGATGTATCAAGACCATGGACGCCTGGTTAATAGATCGTCAGTCAGTTTATCGACAGCAAGCCCGAGAGTGAAAATCCCTTTCTAGTTGCACAAGCAAGTCAAGCTTCTCCAGGGACCTTGCCAATCCGAGCCAAGCACAGCTTTGACACGTCTGTTCCCTCGCGCGTGCCCTGGAACGGCTTCTCGTTAGTCATGGCCCGACCTGAATCGAAAGCTTATCACCTAGTTGCTGTGTTGTACGGGGAGTTTAGAGATAGTCTGGCAACTCATAGCACTAACTGTTCACTCATCCGAGAAAAAGCACCCAGTATGGCATCTCACAATTTCATAGACCCCAGAAAGGGAACTATTCGAGGAGTATGCCACGAAAAAGGAATGCTTGATGGACATGTTTTGTCACAGACCCCAGATAGAGTTCAACCATCCAAGGTCCAACATCACAACTGAATGTCAAAGCGCACTTTGAAACTATCTACCGAATACTAACTTGATGTTCATGACCATACTAACCTGGAAGCTTAGACGAACATGTAGGGACATGTGTGTTATAAGTCCCTTCCAAGCGCCTGGGACTCAAGACAAGGCCCTTCCTTGGCTTAGCATCACCAGTCAATTATCAAATCCTCCCAAGATGGCCAACCCCTCTGTAAACCTCAACATTGCGATACCAACCTTGGTTGGATCGTTCCTCTCCTGCATAGCTAGCCTTTTTGCTCTTTGTCTTCACGCCATCTTTCCTCCAGAGCGTCAGCATTTCCGTCACGCACTTATAGTGAATCTGCTAATTGCCGGTATGTTATCTTTGGCTTGACCCGATATCTTCTTTCCACTCACTTCTTCATGTCTAGACTTTATCAATACCTTGAACAACACCATATCCGGTATCCGTGCCATCAGGTTTGGATATGAGGATCCAAACGCAACCCCTACCGCCCAATGTCTCGCCAATGCATGGGTTGGCCAGTTCTCAGTACAGGCCATAGACTTCAACATCCTCATCATCGCCATCTCTGTCTTGACTACCGTATCAAGTTCGTGTTCTCTCGATGCGTCATCTCGGAAAATGATTGCAGCTGTATGCATTATCCCATGGGTTCCCGGAACCATCACCAGTCAGTACCGAGGCACCCCGTTAGTTGGACACTGACTTAGCAGTACAGGCATTATCGGTCTTGGACTGGAATTGTACGGCCCAGTAAGCGGTAACTGGTGTTGGATTGCCCCCAAGTATCTGGCCTTTCGATACGCTCTCACGCATGGCTGGCGCATTGCGATCTTCCTGGTGACCATCTCGATCTACACCTACATATATATAAAGCTCCGACGCTTGTTCAGCGGTATAAGGTCCGAACTCGGTTCCTCTGCTACAGGTAGAGGCACTATGCACACCCCCTCCGAGCACCGAACCGAAACAACGAAAGAGTCGGACACTGAGGGGACTTTGGTCACCACAACTATTGGTGCAGGTTATGAACTTGATGCTCAAATAGTTCCCAAAACTCCAACAGCATCATTTCTACAACATGGCCCAAATGATGGCCTGCCTGCTCAAACCTCAGCTACTCGCCCATCCCGAAACTCCCACGTCCAGTCAGCCCCCAGAGCCGAGAAAACGACACGAAGCGATCCAGCATCTCCCAACCTAAGGAGGATGCTTCTTCTCAACGGCTATCCTATTGCATACATCATACTTTGGATTCCTGGCATGGCGAACCGCTTGGCTGAGTCGGTTGGTCACTCGCCGAAATGGCTGAGCGCTTTACAAGCCTCCACGCAGTTCATTGGACTAGTTAACGCTCTCACGTACGGCTTGACAGAGCAGATGCGGCGTGCTTTGCAGTTGCGGATGAAGAGAAGAAGCTTTCGAACACTGGACACTTGATGAGATGTCTTATTCGGTGCATTTGCATGCGGATATCTAGTGATGTAGTTGTTTCTAAGGGGCTGCCGATTTGAAACGCACCGCAAGCAAATACTTCTGTATCTGTCTTGATCACATATGCCACAGTATAAAATTGGCCCGAGGGCGTTCCAAGAAATACTAAAAGCTTCGAGTCAGGGGAAAGGGCCAACAACGCGTTGGTGAAGATTCGAGGCTTGATCCTGACAATGGGGGAACATGACTTATCCGTGCTATAGATGGACACAACAAGGTCGACGGATATAGTCTCAGATGATAGGAGCACGATGAGCTTGGAATCTTGTGAGAATAGTGCCTGGTGCACACTGCCTGGGATGTTGATCGTATCGTGGAAAGCGGCAATCCAAGATCTGTCGAGGGAGGGAGCCACTAAAGATCCCAGAATATGAGAATATATATCATGCCAAGGATAATCAAAGTGTTCATTGTTAACTGGGACAACACAAACACGTCGTTTCTCACGCGGATCCCACATTTCAACCTGACCATGCGGTGTTTCGCCCACGGAGCTGTGGACGACCAAACCCTGCGAGTTCGGAGTAATCTCAAGGATTACTGGCAATTCGGACACGTTAATCTTGGTCGAGATATGATCGAGGTGATGGATGCAACAGCCTGTAGAGATATCCCATACTTTGACACTCCCTGATACGTGAGCAGAAGCAAGGAGCCATCTAAAAGGGCAAGGAATTCCGAAGATGTGAAACCTGAAAAGAGTACCCTGAAGATGTACTCAGAGAATATCTTTCGATGAATTCGCCCGTATGGCCAGACCAAAGTTTGAGGTAGCTGTCAGTAGTTGACCGGCGGCGGGTGGCTATCCAAGCCGAGTTGAACGAGATTTTAACATTGTTGATTATGAATTTTAGGAAACTGTCCTCATAGTATCAATTTCTCGAACTGTTCTTCTGCTACCCTTTTTGTATGAGGCATTCATTTCTTGGAGACTTCTCAAGAGATACATTGTCTTATTAACAGATCGTTCGTCGCTGCGGTAATCTGTCCAGAGTCCAGCATGGCCCGGCCCGGCCCGTAGGTGTCCCACCTGCCGCCGACATGACGCCGGACATGACGCCGGCGCAGAAAGGGAAGGCGGCTGACAATATTCTGTCACGGTACTTGCCCCGGAACGACCTCCGTCCAATCCCGGCGCCATTTCCGGAGAAATATTGCGGCGGGCCTTTCTTTGCCCTTGTCAACAATGAATTCGGGCTCTGGCTCATAGTGATGATTGCTAATCAAGTATGTACTCCGTAGCCTGTTCGGGCGGTCTAAAGTTTAATTCCTCTTATAAAAGCAAGCACAGTAGTTTGAGCCGTTAGTTTCACTACAATCAAACTTATTGGAAGGAATTAAAGCAAGCAGTCTCAGAACAAAGTAATAGGACAAGCCTTGTTATAATGATTGCCTTCCTTTCCTCTAAAGAGCTTATATACTACCTCCGGTCCCGGGGAAACTTGGAAGCCGGAGCCAAACAAATCAAAGAGCCAACACTCAAAAGTGTCCTAGGAATTTAGCATGTCTTGCAAGTCCGCGAGCGATGGACAACGCGTCAACAGCTCAGACACAGGCCATTCTCATTAGCCGACCCCAGGTGAAAGACAAACCCACAAGGCGGCCATGGGTTCATCTTCTTGCTGGCGCGTATGGACAACTACTTATCCTCTTTCTTCCACGTTAATGCTGACCCTACAACAGGTCAGGAGGGTTCGTCACCGCTGTTCTAACGTCTCCTCTCGACGTCCTTAGAACAAGACTTCAATCCAACTTCTATCAAACTGCGAAACCCCCGGCCGAACTACCTCGCACCTACAGCCGCCTCCTGTCTTCACCCTTTTCCCACCTTGGTGGCACGCTCCAGATAGTTCGATCGATACAGTACACCGAGGGATGGCGTGGCTTTTTCCGCGGCTTAGGACCCAGTGTTATAGGCGTTGTCCCTGCCACTGCCATCAAGTTCTACGTGTATGGAAACTGCAAGCATCTCAGTGCAAAACTGTATGGCCTCGAGGAGGATGATCCTATAGTCCATGCACAAGCTGCCGTTACCGCTGGAATCACCACGGCCACCCTGACCAACCCTATCTGGCTTGTCAAGACAAGACTGCAGCTTGACAAGGCAAAAGTGAAAGCCGACGGCGTCACCAGCCGGCAATACAAAGGTAGCTTTGACTGTATTCGCCAAGTTATACGAACAGAAGGAGTACGTGGGTTGTACCGTGGCTTGACCGCTAGCTACCTAGGCACTATTGAGACGGCTATGCATTTGGTCATGTACGAGAGGCTCAAAACCATAATCCGGTATGGACTCGGTAGCGATTCTTTATCGTCGGGAGAGCTTGAGACCTGGATAAGCACCAGGGGGGCTGCAGCCTCGGCCAAGTTAGGTGCTGTATTGGTTACATACCCTCACGAGGTACGTGGCTTCTACATTTTCTCTGCTACCACTGACATCTGCACAGGTCGTCAGGACTCGATTGCGCCAAGTCCCGTTGGACAATGGCACTCCAAGATATACGGGTCTTATTCATTGTATACAGTCAGTCTGGAAAGCTGAGGGGCTCAACGGTTTGTATGGCGGCTTGGCGCCACAACTCGTTCGCTCAATCCCTTCAGCTGTCATCACTCTTGGAGTGTATGAGTTCGTATTGAGGCTTTGTAGGACGTGATGTCTTTGGACCTGCTCTAATCGAAGGCCGATTGAGCGTAGACGTTGATTGTCGACCAACCTTTGTGTCGTCTTGAGACGTTTTATGCGTGTGTACTATTATTGTTGAGGTCTTTCGGATCCTACCTGTAACACCACATATGTAGCCTTTTAAAGCCACCTTCATGAGCGGTGGAGTTATACCCAACTCTAGCTAGATTTCTGAAATAGATGTAACTGTTGCATAGACGCGTAGCCTTAAAATCGACCAGATTCATAAGCTCTAGGAATATCCAATACCTTGAATAATATTTCATGCCGTTATTCGAGACCTGCTCTAAACCGAATTTTCGATGTCGTACTGTATGCATTTGTCAGATGCTTGGTCCATTAGTGCCTTGTGTAGAGCCTTACGCTCTTAGCTTCGTGGCGTAAGCTGAAACGCCAGCCAGTCAGCCCGACTGAAGTCAACCTCCTAGAAAGATAAACCTGTCAATGTCAAGATCTCGTGGATACAACCAGCTTGCTTTCGTGTCTTCACCCATCGGTACCTATGGCGAATTCAAACAAAACTGGTCGGACAACCAGCGGCTCGACAATCGCGAGGGATTTTAACAATACCTTGCACAGCACACCCGCGTTTGAAAGTATGAGGTTCACAGCCAACTACGCAAGGATAGCACAAGTAGGCATACACCCTAACGTACGGCATCTTTAGGCTGTTGACTCATACTTATTCTATCCAGGCTGAACTCCGAGCTTGTGAATTCGAGGAACTCATGAAAGCAGTCCACGATGCAGCCACACTCTTGCCGAAGACGATCGATCCAAGCAAAGAGAATGAATGGCCGGCAGAAGCAGAAGTGATCAGTCAGACAATGGAAGAAAATCTGCAGGGCTACAGTGAACTGTCTGGGGGTTTTAAGAAGTTTGTTGAGAACGCGCACGCAGCGGGTATAGCTGCTCAGCGTCAACAGTAAAGGTCATTGAACCGTCAGAAATTCAGTCTGGTCCAACAGTTACCATGAGACATGAATTCATAGTATTTAAGCCCCCTGCACTTCTTATAATAAACTTACAACGACAGTCGTAAGCAAAATTCCCATAGGCCACCTTGAAAAAAGTCCAATATCTGACTTGACATCTATGCTGGAGAGGAACCAGCTACTAACTGACAATCACAAGATATTTCAACCGTGAATAACTTGGGTACTATCTTCCAGAAATACCAAATAAACATTTTTAGCATCAGAGTCAGTAATAAAACGACATACTCCCAGATGTGATGGTCTCCATCTGAAACTGTTATTTCATTGATATTCATCCCAGGGATGCTCTATGAGACGCCGCAGTTAGAGATCAAGTGTTTTATAATACTCATAACAGTAGCTTCTTTCAATGTAATATACACTATAAGTTGAGACCAGGACAGCCCGGTAGGCATAACACAGCTATTTTCCTTAACATAAGAAGGCCTATCGTGCGACTTCCCATATAACACAATAAAGGTAAATTACCATTTATGTAAAACATTTCCAGTTTCATTGTTTCAATTCTATTTAATACTTATCTACAAATACTTTATGTTTAGGTAAGAAGATAAGAAATTGTCAGAACTTTTGCACGCCCACTGTACATGTATACAGCTATCCCTGTGGCTGACCGGCACAGCCACAACCACTCCTTATCAGCCTCACCCACCAGGCCAAAGCTCCATCATCCTCCAAGCTGTCCTCAAGACCATCTCAAAAAACGACCCAACCACCCTCCCTCCGCTCTTCCCTCCTCCTCACACTCGACACCGTCACAATGTCAAACTACTATTCGTCCCAACAACCCCAATATCCGCAAGGCGGCGCCGCGGCGCAAAACCTCCAGTTCTTCCCCTCGCAATACGCACCCGCAGGCGGCGCCGCAACACCCCAGCAGGCTGCCTACGGAGCATACGCCGGCCAAGGAGGCTATGGAGTTGGCGCTGGCGCTGCGCAGCCCGGGTTCGCTGGGCCTGCTTTTGGTACGCAGGGCGTCTCGGGGAGAATGGGCGAGCAGGGTGGTTTGAGGACTGGATGGGTTGCTGCCTTTTCGTCAGAGGGATACGATGGAGAGCCGCCTTTGCTGGAGGAGCTGGGCGTTAACTTTGGACATATCCAGGCAAAGGTGAGAATCTCCTGGTCCTACCCTCCTAGCGCTGACTGACCAATTGCTAGACGCTCGCCGTGCTGAACCCCTTCCGTCGCATCGACTCGCACATCATGGACGACTCAGACCTCGCAGGCCCCCTGATCTTCTTCCTCCTCTTCGGCTTCATCCTGCTCTTCTCAGGCCAGGTCCACTTCGGCTACATCTACGGCCTCGCCGCCCTCGGCTCCATCTCGCTACACCTCATCCTCTCGCTCATGTCACCCTCGGACGCCGACGCCCAACAGGTCAACAGCTACCCGCAATACAGCAGCGATCCCTCCGCGCCGCCGCCGCCCCACGAGGCTCAGCAGGGCGGCCATTTCTCCGCGACACTTACATACCCACGCAGCGCAAGCGTGTTGGGATACTGCCTCCTGCCGCTAGTGGCGACGAGTCTGTTTGGCATTGTGTTCCGCATGGACACGCCCTTGGGAATCGTTTCCACGACGGCGGCTATCCTTTGGTGCACGTACAGCGCAAGCGGTATGTTCTGCGCAGTGGGACAGATGAAGCGCATGAGAGTACTGGTCGCGTATCCTCTGGCGCTGTTCTACGTGGGATTCGGCATCATGGGTATTTTCAGCAGCCGAGGGAGCGGATCATTTGCCAATGCTGCGGCCAAGCTGAACGCATGAGGGACCCTGGGGACAGCTGTACGACTAAATATCACGACCAAGTTTCGACGGCTCGATTTCAGGCGCTGCTGGAACTCTATGATGTAGTATGATTATGCCCTAACGACGACGACGTCAAGGGTAGAGCAAGACAAGCGGCAAGGCGTTTCAGTGACAGGATACGACCGAGATGGGGACGCGCGGGCGACATGAACCGGGACATGTTCCCTTTGTACTAGAATAATTGTTTTGTACGACACAAGTCAAAAAGAACCAGAGACGAAGAGTGGTGGCGTTGGGAGATACTCGCCAAAAAAGAAGTTTCAACTATGCAAAGACATCATAACCATCTATATATACCACAGCGCGAAAAACACAAACAATATGTAACCTCCTAATCATCAAGCCCTTTTTTCGTCACAGCAGGAATCTGTCCTTGCGATTCCCTAGCCATGTAATCCGCGCAGTGAAAGAAGAACAAGTGTTGAAGTTGCAACCTAAAGCAGGTCGTAGCAGTTATTAAGTAGAGCTGATGTGACATGTCTGTACCCATTCGAGTCCATATTCGCAAATCCTTGACGTAACATTCATTTCCTCATCTAGGCCTTGTCGCCTGTCGCGTTCTCCTTATCGGCGTGGACACCGTTGGGCTTGGCACCATTTGTCGTAGGGACATCGTCAGCCTCGCCGAAAACAACAGAGTATTGGCCACCAGCACCGGCTCCGATGATCTTCTTGCCGCGAATGGCGGTATTGTCGATGAGGGTAGGGGTGTGAATGTCGTCGATCGTTCCCTGGCCAGTCTGGTAGTTGCTCGAGAAGCCCCAAGAGTAGACTTTGCCGTCCGAGGCAATGGCGAAGTTGTTGTCAGTACCGGCAGCAACGGCGACGATATCCTTGACGTCTGAAACGCGTTAGTATTAGACGAATAAGGGAGAGTATAGAACTTACCAGGCTGGACAGTAGGCTTGAAGAGGATACGCGCGTTGCCTCGCTCGTCGTAGATGGCGTTGTCTTCGCTCAGCTTGTCAAACTCGAAGCCGACCTGGTAGCCATCGACACGACCCCAGGTCAAGAGATCGCCCTTGTCAGAGCAAGCGAGCGAGTGGTGCTCGCCACCGTCAATCTCGGTGATGTTATAGTCGTCGAGGTAGGTCAACTTGGCAGGTCGAAGGATGACAGCATCATCCTCACCAGCATTGGACTCGACACCAATCTCGCCAAAGTTGTTCAGACCCCAGCCGTAGGCATGACCATCCTTGTCGATGGCAAAACTGTGATAGGAACCGCAAGCAATCTTGGCGATCTTGCCTCGGGGCAGACCAACGCCCTGGGGGATAAGGGAAGACATCTTGTTGCGCTCGATGATACGTCGGCCGAGCTGGTTCTGCTGTCCACAGCCCCAAGCGACGACGTTGCCCTTGTGGTCAAGGGCGAGAATGTGGTTGGAACCGGCAGCGAGAGCCTTGATGTTGGTGAGGTCGCGGATAAGGAGGGGGGTAGTCTGGACCTTGACGGACTCTGAGAAGCCGAGAATACCATCGCTAGATCGGAAGGTTCCCCAGCCATAGACACGGCCGTCCTCGGTGAGAGTGAAACTAGCACTGTCGCTGGCGACGACCTGGACAAACTTGGTGCCAGGGGCAAAGTGCTCCTCAGAAATAGCAGTCGGCGTGCTCTCCTTGGGGTTGATGCCGGTATCATCTTCATCCTCCGAATCGGAGTCTTCCTCCTTGTCCATATCGCGCAGGCCACCATCCCAAGTGGTATCTCTGCCGAGAGCGCCCTGGTCGTTGACGCCCCATGTCAAGATCTTGTTGTCGTGAGTCAAAGCGATCGCGTGCATGCCACCGCAGGAGATTTGAACAACGCCGACATTGGCAGCGGAGAGGTTGTCGTTGAGTCGGGGGCGCTTGACATCGATGGGCTTCTTGTTGTTGACGCGTTTGCTGCCGAGACCAAGCTCCCCAGACGAGCCCTCGCCGAAAACGTAGACATCGAGGATCTGGGTGGGCGCGTCGTTGATCTTCTTTCCGATCTCAGGGTAGGCTGACTTCTTCTTTGGCTCGGCCTTTTTGGCGGCAGGGCGACCAGGCTTCTTCTTAGCTGCGGGCTCCTCCTCAGGCTCCTCAGTCTTGGCCCTTCTTGTGGGCTTGGCCTTGGTAGCAGCGGGTTTCGCGGCGGTCTTTGACTTGGCTGAGGGCTTGGTAGCAGGCTTGACGACGCGTTCTGTGGTCTTTGACTTCTTGGTCTTGCGAGATTCGTCCTCGGACTCGGGCTCAGACTCTTCGTCGCGGGCCTTGCGCTTCTTGGAGGCGCCGTTGGCAGCAGGTTCAGCCTTCTTCGCGGCAGCGGCGGCAGCTCTTGTGGGCTTTGCGTCCTTCTTAGTAGCAGCAACAGTTGTTGTCGACTTCTTGGTCGCGACCGTCTTGGTGACGGATGCTTTGGCTCGTGGCGCCATCGCGTTGGATGTGGTTCTGGTTTGTGATGGTTTGTGGGTGACGCGCGTGACGGCGTGGAAGAGGAGAGTTTTTTTCTTTGTTTAGCGGGTGCGAAGCTTGTTCAGGGCTTCGAGAGGGGGCAAGAGCGTGTCGTTATCGATGGAGATGAGTGTGATGATGATAGAGGAAAGGTGTTGTCGGAGCGCGACAAGGCAAATGAGCAGGTGGATTTTTTTTCTTCAAGTTGATCTGACCACGCTCATTTTACGTGGGTAAATCTGGGCTGACAGGGGATGATGCCTGTATTTGCTTTCACCGCCCGAGAGCTTTGGCTGGTCTGGGGCTTTTGTCCGGCAGAAAAGCATTAGCGCAATTGATTTAGGCGAGCTTCACGGGCGGTGAATCGAAGCTTAATCGCGATGCACCGTTGGACCGTCTGGTCGCGTTTGTTTGCAGCCATTATTCTGCAGCACAGACAACAAATGCGTTTGTGCATTCATTGAGAATAGTGCCTTTTTTTATCCTCGCTTGTGATTCAGATCACGAACAATTATCAGCTCTTTGTCGTGTCACTAATTTTGGAATAAGCTACGTGACGTGACGCAAGAGTCAACGTTGATCATCTTCTAGACCATGCATATCATATCAATAGGTAATCTTCAATTCTCTCGTTGTCTTTAGGTATCGATTGTCTCGCCGTCCCAACCAAATGCCGTATCCATAACCCCAACGCCGTCCCAGTAAAGCATATGCCAGCCAGTATCCTCTAAATCCCCATTGCACTCGCACTCGCACTCGCGCTCGTTTCGCTATCGCATGTTTACTTTTGGGTGGTAAAGTCGATCTCGTTGGCAGGGTTGAAGCCACCATCGGCAGCCTTCTCGCAAGTGCAGCCACCTAAAGCGCGTTCCGTTAGCTCAGAGTCCCTCCAACAGACCAAGGCGTAGTGTCACATACCAGCAGGGCGAGAGCCGCAGGCGCAGGCCGCGCCGCTCACGGAAGCGTTCTCAGTGGAAGCTCGGTCGCAGGTGCATTCACCAGCAGGACGGGCACGGCATGAGCATCGAGGACCAGTGACAGTGTTCTCGCTGGATGCCTTGGCGCATGTGCAGTGAAGAGCGGACTTTTGGCCGCAAGAGCAGGTGGCCTTTGCAGCTGTGGAAAATTGTTAGACGGCTGTCTTGAGGAGTTCATCTAATGATGTCACATACCACAGGCGCACTCAGCGTTGTCGCCGGAGCGGCAGCAGGTAGCGGGAGTGTTGACGACCATTTTGGCGGTTGTTGTGTTGTTGTTGTGGTGAATGTATTTATTTGCGTAGAGCTGAGAGTTGGAGGGAGAAGTAGACTGAATCTGTAAGTGCTTGGTTGTGCTGTTGATCATGGAAAGAGGCTCTTGGTCCTATTTGTACTTGACTATTTTAGAAGGACTTGGACCCGCTTCGATCAACACTTCAGGACTACTGACCTAAGGGTGGTAATTACACTCATGCTGATTGGCCAGAAGCGTCGGTCAGCAGCTTTTCAGCCAATCATCGCTTGCTTATTCTTGATTTTCAACTTTTGCCTCCAGAAACATGCCATGCTGATACAGACCTTGTCATGGTTCTGTAAGCGTAAGCTAGCAAGCCTAGATTCATTTCTAAAGTGCCCCTTACTGGGAACTTTTATCTTCTTCTTTTCAATTGATCTAAGAGATATGTGTTGATTACGGATGTTTGTCTTCTTCTCCTTCAGGCAGCCTTTGATTGTCACACTTTTGTGAGAAGTTCATCTCGCTATTTAATTCATCATGATCTTGCTTATGACGTACAAACAGTCGGTCAAGCACAAAAGTTGCCTTTAGAGTCTAGCTGCTGTTCACGTCCACGTTAAAGTATAAGTATTGGTCATGCAGTGAATCATTATATCTGCATTCTGGGTATATACAGGCAAAGGAAACGCGTCTTTCGGAGGGTAACCGGGATCTCCGTTCCGCTCCGGTTCGGTGCGGTTACGGCCAACCGGCCTTTGTCCTGCCGTGATGAGCGATCAAGTCACGGACAATGACCCACCTGACACCGAAACGTTAAATGTTAAGAATTCGGGCACTGAGAAGACTCTAGCCGTAAGAGAAAGGAGCGTTCTGACACGTGATTCTCATTGAATGCACTGTCAATCTACCCTAGAGGGTTGAGTAGAATAGAAGCGGAGTTTCTTCGACCAGTCTTCGTCCTGACTCATGCCTCGGCATTGTTGAAACAGAATGTGTCAAACGGTAGAGTGACTCAAACAGCCTGGTTCGTGTACATGAAGCTCGTCTTCCATTTATAGTTGGCTCCTTAGTCCCTGTATAGCTTGGGCTCTGGTCTAACTGCGCTATTTTCCCGAGTGAAGCCTGAGCTCTCGACCTCTGTCTAATCCATCCACCAACTTACAAGACACAACACATTGCCATACGACTTTGGGGCAGCACTGTATCGAGAAAAATGCCCTCTCTCAACTCACCCGATAATAACGAAGCCACTATCGTGGTAATAGGGTACGCGACATACATACTGTCCCCTCTAATCAGCCCAGAGCTAACGATGATGCTAGTGCTGGGATCATCGGCTTGACCAGCGCCCTCAAGATCCAGCAACTGATAGCAGAGTCTTCTTCCGCCCAACCAACATCCGTTCTTCTCGTCGCCAAAGAATGGCCAACCTCAATCCCCGGAGCCCCGATTACCCACTCAGCCGACTTCGCGTCCATGTGGGCTGGCGCCCACGTCCGTCCAATCCCCGCATCAACGCCTCAACTCCGTCGTGAAGCCAAGTGGCTAAAGAAGACGGTTGCTGAGCTTGAACGACATCTTCAGAGTGAGCCCTGGGCGGGCATTCGTCGTCTTCCAGGAATCGAGTATCTCGAGAACCCGCCCGCAGAGTACCTGAAGCAAGATGCTCAGAGCTTTACTAGTGAGACGGGCTTACCAGGTTATCGAAAATACGAGACCCATGAGCTCCCTGAAGGCGCACAGCTTGGATTTGAGTACGAGACGTACTGCATCAATGCGCCGCTGTATAGTGGTAACCTACTCCGCAAGTTCATTGTCCAAGGTGGAAAGACCCTGCATCGGGACCTCAAGAGTGAATGGGAGGCTTTCATCCTAGCACCCAATGTCAAACTTGTGGTCAATGCTAGCGGAATGGGCTTTGGCGATGAAAAGTGTTTTCCAATTCGAGGTATGTCCTCATAGATCTATTTAATAATTATGGACTAACATGATGAGCAGGCCAGACAGTCTTGACTAATCTCACTGCTGCCGACAAAACTGTCACAACGCAAAAGAAAGACGGCACATGGAGCTTCATCATCCCTCGATCCTTCGACGGAGGAACTGTCATCGGCGGTACAAAGGAACTGGGAAACTGGCAGCTCGAGCCATCTAGGGAGACACGCAATCAGCTTCTGACCGCTGCTCAATCGATCATTCCCCAAGCTTGCAGTCAATGCGAGCCCGGGCCACTAAAGGTAATCAAAGATGTAGTCGGGCGGAGACCAGCTCGAGAGGGCGGCATGAGAGTTGAAACTGAAGCGAAAGATACTACTTGGGGAGTCAAGCTGGTCATACACGCTTATGGAGCTGGTGGGCGCGGGTATGAGTTGTCTTGGGGTGTTGCGAGTGAAGTTGCGGAACTCGTGAGCGAGGCATTGAGTTCAACTACGAATGTGAAACCAAGACTGTAAAGACCTGTATAGTGTAATCATAGTAGCCCAGCCTCATGATCGACTGGAGGTCTAATGGCGACAGCACACACGGCATTCGAACCTTGCCCATTGAACGTAGGGAAACGGCCAAGGAACTAGTGGACCGGAGCTGAAAGACTGGAAGCATTTTGACCTGCACGGAAAACAAACCATGACCTGATTATTGATGTAGGTTCGACCGCTTTTGGCAGAGACCCGCGTTGTCTATACAAATAAAAAGCAAATCAAAGCATCCCCCGCACTATTGTAGTTGAGAATATGTGGCTTGCCAAGGATATAAGGCAAGAAACTCAGAGGAAGTCGGAAGTATAGATAGCGGCTGGCTGATGCCAGGCCTAGAGCTGCCCATGTCTCACAATGGAATGTGAAGGATCAACATCACAAACTCGAATGGGATCAGAGACTGCTCTCACATAGTCACACCGCTATGATCATACATAAATACACTTGCAAATCTTGCTTCAAAGTCGTATCGCTCAGTCAAATCCCTTGGTTTTAAGCTTGGTTCATAAGCAAGCATACGGCTAGAACTTTCACCAAGTCTCATCATTGTGTTCATTATCTGAAAAAAGATATACCTACTTTCCAAAATGGCGGCGAGTCTCAAAATCCTCAAGAAAACGATCAACGAGGACCAGGTCCTTGAACCCGGTTCAAAAAACTATGAAGAATCGGGTAAGTAAATACAGCCACACGGCAATCACTGAGGTCTAATATATATAAATAACACTTAATCTAGTTGACATTGGAAACCTCTTGTACCGCTTCACAACTCCAGCAGCGGTAGTCAAAGCCAAATCTGCCAACGACGTCAAGTCAACCATTGCCTTTGCACGCACTAATAAAATTCCTCTGACTGTCAAGAATGGCGGCCATTCGTATATGGGCTACTGCCTCAACCGTGGCGGTCTTGTTCTCGATCTCAGCAACATGAACACTTGTCACATCGACTATGGCAAGATGTTTATTGAAATGGATGCTGGTCTCATCTGGCGCGATGTCTACGACAAGCACCTCGAGGACAAGCGTAACATCATCATCGGCGGCCAGTGTCCTACCGTGGGCGTGAGTGGCTTTACCCTTGGAGCAGGCCTCAGTCCCTTCTCACGCAGTTACGGACTGGGTTGCGACAACCTCCTGGAGATGAGGATCATCACCTGGGATGGAAAGGATATCACTTGCTCCAAGGATGACAAAGACGAGGAGAAGCGAGAGCTCTTCTGGGCTTTGGCTGGCGGCGGAGGCGGCAACTTTGGCGTCACTGTCAGTCTCACTAGCAGGATGCACAAGCTTAGAGACGAGGAAGGAAAGGTCACCTGTGGCCGTCTCACATGGAATCTGCCGAAACAGAAGAAAGAATTTGAAGCGATGATGAACGTTTTCAACACGACAAGATGGCCGGATGAACTGACCGTCGACGGCCTTTGGGCCCATGACAAGAAAAAGCAACCCACTGGCGGCATGACTGTCATCTATAACGGCGAGAAGAAAAAGGCAGATGAGGTTGTTCAGCCTTTGCTGGCGTTTAACCCTGATTAAAACACATTGAAGGAGATGGAGTGGACTGGGTGGGTAGAGGAGTCCATGAATTGGAGCCCTAAGAGTCGAGTTTATCATCACCATTCATCCTTTATCTTTGCTGAGGGCGCCATCACACCAGAGCTCACGACCAAGATCTCCGAGCTTGTCGCGGAAGCGGCGGAGGTCGTCGGAATCACAGAAGGGAATGGCCACAATGATCCCAAGTGCCACTTTCTTTGGGATCACATCGGCGGTAAAACTGAGAGGTATGGCCCTGAAGAGACGTCCTTCTACTGGCGTAATGGCCACTACGTAGCCAACTTCAAGTTGCAATGGACCGAGAGGAAAAAGGAAGATGCCATCATCGACTTTATCATCAAGTACAAGAAAGAGATTTTGCCCTATACAATCGAGAAAAAGGCCGCGTACATCAACTACATCGACATCGCCGTTCCCAACTGGGAGGAAGCTTACTACGGGCGTAACTATCCTCGTCTTCAAAAGGCCAAGACGCGATGGGATCCGCAAGAGTTCTTCAAACACGACCAGACCATCAGGCCTCTCAAGGATGGAAAAGAGCCTTTGCCCATCAACGGTATCGTTCACGTACCTAGCCAAACGGAAATGAGGCATCTCCCGCAGCTCAAGGTGATGGAGAAGTGGTGGAAGACTCGGGCTTCAGTTAATCCAGATGATCTTGGTGAGCCCAGGACCGACGAGGAAGCTTTCGAGATTAATGCTGCCATCCGCAGAAAGATTCTTGACCTTTCTCTCTAGAGAGAAAACTAGTTAAGGATAAGACAAGAAAAAAAATATGATTTTCAATGGAATTTTTGCTTTCAAGTTTTTGTCATTGCTTGCGATCAATGCTTAGTTGGGTTATGAGACACAACAATACTAAATCGCTTCAATGTAGCTGACCAAGAAACTGTGGTTACAACTACATTATCCTAATTGACCTCTTTGACATAAAGAAGGTTATTCGCATACATATAAATGCAATCCATCAGTATATTCTTTGAAAATAATCTACCTTGTACGAATATTAGGACCGGCATTCTACGCTTCTAACTACAGTACCAACGTCGAAGACACCACTATAGGTCTTCTTTAATTGGTTATGCCGTCTAAATACCAAGGGCCTCAAAGCCATGCTAACCGAAGAAGCAAATTCACAACAAACTCAAGTTTTCAGAGACGAGAAAGGCTCCCCAAAGTTTAGTTTATTGCTATGATAGGCTTTCAATGAGATAACATCCACAAGCCAGCCAGGACACTCTGAAGCTACTAGAGACCACAACGAAACCTTAGACCAGCGGTCATCTCATCCTTTTTTGAAAAACACCAAGCTTATTTATTTGTTGCTCTTGGAGGCCCAGATAGGAGTGGCACCACCGTCGTTGTAGAGGACCAGGTTGCCGTCATCCTGAACAGAGACGAAGGTCTTGTTGTTGCCGGTGGGAGCGGCAGTGTTGGTGTGCCAGGTAGCCTTGCCGTTCTTGTCACTAGAAGCTATTGTCAGTGATGCTCGAAGAGAACCGGTAAAGGAACAACTTACTAGATGCAGAAGTTGCCGTCACCCTGCATGATGGCACCCTTGACGTCCCACTTCTGCTGGTCGGTGCTCTGCCAGGCGCAGCGGTTGTTGTAGTAGATAGCAAGCTTGCCATCGTCTTGCATGCGGAGCTCGACGGAGCGGTCCTTGCTGAAGATGCTCATGCCGACGAGGAGCCAGTCACCGTTGTCAAGAGTTCCGACGCCCATTTTGATGGTTGTTGAGTGAGTTGGTTTAGAAAAGAGTTGATGAGTGAAGAGTGTGTGAGTTGATGATGAGAATGGTTAAAGAGGAGGGACAGAGGCAGTTTAAATACTTGAAAGTCTCAGAGTAACTTGAACTCGAGAGTGACAATACTGGATCTCGCAAAGGACTTCAATAGGCCTGCAAGATTCTTTGCTGGAGCCTCGGTCAGAAGCTGAGATGATCTCTCCGCATCCTAACCTGCAATGCAATCATACCATGAGCCCGCCTTCGTAATACGCCCAAGTCTGAGGGGCCGCTCGGAGTGTCTTGCTCTGATCCGTCTGCGGTAGTGAAACATGCGGGTGATACCCTATTGGATTTGCTCCAGGTCACCCAAACCCTGCCGGCAGATCGAATTCCAATCATGGACTTTTGCACAGGAATTTGATCAACACGATCTGGCGGTGAAAGCAGATTCACAAACCAGAAGCCTTCACATCCCCTGATCCCCTAGCCCATGAGGAGTCAGTTACGCCACGATAGAACGGGCCGCATCTTCGGCCCGGGTCCCATGACGACCATGTTGCCCTTTACAGATGAAGGCACAGCAGCTTGTGCATATCTAGCTCAATCTCGGACAGTTTACCCGTCTTGACGGTTGACAGTAGCGGTTGTTGGTTACTAGCGTTGCAGAGTTGGATGTCTTGGATCTCGAATACATCAGATGTCTTTCGATATCCGATGTCAATTGCCTGGGAATAGCCTCCTGGCAAAGGGACCGCAATGATCAATTGAAAATGGCACATTTTGTTTGCGGGGTAGAGGAAAAGCCACTTGTGTAAGGTTCTGCATAAGCAGTGCATGTCTTACCCAAAACGTTACGAGTCCTCTTCGTGTATCTCTATCCCGTGTCTTGCATTCAGCTAGCCACTGGACACTGTAGGTCTTACAACCCCGACTTCCGTGTTACACAACCTTGATGGAACTGACTATTACATGTCAGATGCAACGTCTACAGATAGGCTTCACATGCAAAGGCGCTTATGCTCAAATGTAGGGGTCTTTGACTACAACAAAAGAACTTGATGGAACCCTACGTCCTCCTGTTTTGATTTTGCTTGCATATATAAGCACTAGCCATTCCAGACACCAAGCTTTACAAGAGGCTTGGCGTCAGGTACCCTTTCCGAACACCATCCAATGTCTTGCTCTCACTGCATCACCTTTCGTACTCAGGCCAATCTTGTTGTGCCAAACCTCACATGCCTGCGCGCGTTACCCTCTCAACCTGCAACAAATAGCACACTTCAGTCTTCATGCTCGAGTGAGATAACATGCTGTGATAAGCCTCCTTGGCAGGCTTGCAGAAGCGGCTTTCTTCGGCTGTAGTCACTACTATGTCGAACGTGAATGGCTCGTCACACCCCGCAGTGGCTTGTCTCTCAACTCCGTGAATTGCGGTGTATCTCAGATGTCTCAGATGTCTTGACCAGTGTGTGATGACTTCGGGTTTGTACCCTAGGTTTTCAGAGTGAATTCCTCCTAAGACTTGATGTCTGTCTAATTTTGCAGAGTGTTCAGCTGTAAGCCGACCCTGGCAGCGGCTTGCCTGACTAGGTATTCCTTTGGAGTCGTATTCGACTTTTTGTTGAATATGCATAACCTCAAGATAGCTTCGGCGCCAGCTCGCCTTTTCATGGCTTCTTGAAGGTGTTGACGCGTCTCACAAGGTCCACCCATCCAGGAGACCAGTGAGGGGATCAAAGACTGTGGCTTTGGACTACGAGTTGTTTTGTTTTAAAGCAGTCATGTGCGCAATGCAGTGTGAGACTGGTAGCAGCGGCCACAGAGCTATGAGATATCAGTAAGGTCCGGGAAAGCTCAGGATCAACATGGTAGCATCCCTGCTCAAGGGAGGCTCTGGGAGGCATTTTATTCTTTGGAAACATTTCATTACTCGACTTCACACTGGGGACAGAGTTGAGCCAGACTTGTACAACTTCTGGCGAATTGATGTGTAGAAGCAGAGAGTATCGCCCAAGGTTCATATATATCTAGTAAATAGAAGACAATCTTGAGAACCCCACACATGACGAGGCAACATCATTTCAAATTCGTTGGCCTTCACACCTTTCAACACCATCAAGTCTTTTGGATCAGCCATATTCATTATGATAGGGGGACTCGGTATTGCTGATCACAAGTCCAAAACTCAACCTGCACGCACTATCAGAAGAGAACTACATGATCTCAACCAAGCAATCGAAGCTTTATGTCTTCACGGTCAACAAATCAAGGGTATTCTGTCCGGTGACACTGATGATATTAGCAGAGAAACTGTATCAGATATCAGCGTGCTCCATGAAGAAGCTTACAGCCTTTCGGCACTAGGCCAAGAGCTTATTCACGCGGCGGAAGAATCCATTGTGACGCGTCTTACCTCGCTCGGAGATCGACAGTATGGTATCAGGGAACTGTTGCAATGCCTTGCACCTCATAATGATGCCGACGTGTTATGGAAGGTTGCTGAGGAATATTATAACCAGGCTACCAGCTCTTCCGGAGGACTATACCTTGGCGAGCCGTTCAGCTCGAAAGAAGATACCTGTTTTACAGAACAATGTGAGGAGGAGAAGGGCCTGGATAGATTTCTGGAATCAAGTATTGAGGGGCCAACACTGTTTTATCCACCAGCAGCCTCTGGCTTGCCTTCTATGGAACGGCCTTTCGATACTGTCCCATGATATTTATTCCAAGCATTCGCCTTGAAGAGCTCAGGTGTCAATAACGACATTGTCGTGGCCTCTATGATGACTAAAGCGCCCTCAAACCGCAGCTGGAGCGATGCCGTATCCCTCGAAAGCCAATCTGCGTCAGATATGGCATAACCATCTGATCAAGGACCCTTTCCCCGGCGATGCATCCGATAATCCGATGTCTTGGACCAGATCGTCATTTAGAAACCATACTTTAAACAAAACCGGCAATCTGATATCAAGCACCAAAAGGCATAAGAGTTAAGAAAAGACAACTACTATACAGACAACTTCTAGCGTAGTTGGTGGAATTTCTTGACACGTCTGAAGACTTCCTCCCTTAGCTGCTCGGCACTCCACTGCTTAATTCCCAGGAGCTCATTATCCGTCTTGTCAAAGAAGCCATTACCGGTTCCAAAGCTAGCTCTTATGATGAAATCACGCATCGAAACAGGATCCCTGTCTCCCGCGTTGTAGCGCTTCCAAGCAGCATCAGCCACATCTTTGGTATTAACATGTTCGACAGCAAACTCGATGTCTGGAGCGGCTTCACGAGCATAGCCGAGAACCTGGTTCTGTGTCATAACCACGGTATGTATGTAGAGCACCTTGTTAGCAGTCTCGTCTGGCTTCATGAGTGCAGCGGCGATGGCTTTGCCAATGTCATCGAGGGCAGTTGAAGATATCGGAATATCTCCCCCATCCGCAACACGAGTCTTTGCCTTTCCAGAGAGACCGACAAACACGTCTTCATCAAGGACCCAGTCTAGAAACATGCCCGTGTTGATACCAGTGTAGACAATCTCGCCTCCGGCGGCCTTTTCAGCCGCATCTCTCAGAACAGGCAGCTTGACACTCATGAATGGCATGCTGGCTATCTCGGGGTCGTCTAGAGAAGCGCCGAAGAAGGAGGGGATGGCCCTGGGGATTCCAACATTGACAGCCGCCTGCATAGCCACGAGAGAAGAGTCAGTGGCAGTGCGATTGAGTAGTATGACTATCGCATCGAAGTCGCGGCCCAAGAGACTCGGTGCTAGGCTCGCGGCGGAACTGTAGTCTGCTCCGATGGCCTCGACATTAGGAGGCAGCTTCGCCGAGGCTGGGTCACGCGTGAGCACGCTGACTTTGAAGCCATTACTTTGCAGGTGTTTGATAGTTGCCGGACCGAGACGTCCGCTGCCCTAGACGATGAAGAGCGGTCAGTTGATGGTTTGCCATGAGATATCTATACGTACACCTGCAATGACAACGTTATTTATCTTTTGAGGGGACATGGCGATAACAGTTGCTAGAGATGTTGGTTCAAATCACAGCAAGAGGTGATTTGGACGAATTTATGGGTATGAACCTTTGATCAAAAGCCTCAGATTCCCTTGAGGGGTTGAATCCAACTAGTTTACCAACCTCGCCATTGATTATAAATCGTAGGTGCCGTGCCATTGAGCAAGTGCCGGGGTCTAGGGGGCTTTGGAACGTTATTCGGTGAAATTGTTAGTGTACGCAGATATGTAACTTGATCATGCTAGCACGGGCGTAGCATGGCTAGAACCCTGCTAGTATGAGCCGATACATAAAAGGTAGGGCCATCTATACTTAGCCCGCGCCCGTAGATGTCCACTGTAGTATTATTTTGAGTATCTAAATCGCACAGAAGATATCAAAGGCGGCTTTTGCATTGTTGGATAGCAAATGTACGTCAAATCTAATTATAGCTTCGTTTGGGTGTTCCATGGACCGTCTCAGGACTTGGCTGATGTAAGTGGCACTAAGTTAGGCTCACGGCCTAATAGGCACTAACTAGCTCATTCTCCTGAACTGCTGACGTTGGATAGAGCATCTTCTTGTCGCCAGCGTTTACTCTCTTACACAACCAATCCGCCCAGCTAGACTCGTGTCGCCAGCACTGACTTTCTATTGTTGAATCAGTTAGAACAGGCGGATAGAAATGCTTCTGGATAATTTGTCATTGTCAACCACAGCACTTGTCATCGTGGTGACCGGTCTACTTTTGTTCCTGAGCAGCCATGTATCACCGACCCTCGATCCGCTGGAGCCACCCGTGCTGAAGCCGCGAGTTCCTCTTGTGGGACATATCATCTCGTTGATTAGGGAGGGTGCCAGTTTCTACGTTCGTCTCTTGTAAGTCGACGGTTTTGGCCGTAAATACGACCTGTCACTGACTGAGATTCAGTAACGAACGCCGAATGCCCATCTGCACTCTGCCCATGTTAAACGGCAAGCTGTACATCATCAACTCTCCAGATCTCATCCAATCAGCCCTACGCAACAATGATATATCTTTTGATCCCTTCCTCGTAGAGTTTTCCAAGGCTATGTGGGGATTGAGTAAGAATGCAGGGGATATCATCAGCGATGAAACAAACCTGAAGACAGGACTAAACATCATTCATTCAACTCTACTCGGCGAGCCATTACAGAGACTAAATATCACGGCACTTACAAGGATAATGACCACCATCAACGGTATTCAGACTATTGCTGTAACTGACACATTCAACTGGCTCCGCGACATAATGACCGACGCGACCACGACGGCCTTGTTTGGAGATGACAATCCGATAACATCAGAGCATGCCCATCTCTTATGGTAAGTCCTTTGAAGTCCTCAGTAAGTGGCCTCTGGCTAAGACAACCCCATAGGACCTATGATAAATACTCTGCGTTGGTAGCTCTCAACATTGCCCCAAATCTGATCGTTGGAGAAGCCATAAAAGCGCGTCAAGATCTGAACAAATTACTGCTTTCTTATTATCAAGCCAAGGGTGAGCTAGGCCCAAGCGTCTCTGATATAATCCGCAAGAGATCTATATTTCTTCGTTCTTCTGGTTTTGATGACCATGATCTCGCTCACATGGAACTTCTGCTGCCCTGGGTGGGAAGCACCAACACCATTCCCACCCTCTTCTGGCTCTTTGTGCACGTTCTCTCGAACCCCGGCTATGTATCTCGTGTGAGAGAAGAGATAGGCGTGATCACAGTGGTTGATACAACACCAGAAGGGAAAAGAGCTACTTTCGATATCGGAGATCTCGAAAAGCACTGTCCTTTCCTCAACGCCTGCTACCAAGAAACTCTTAGGATGTACCTCCACTCTGTTGGAAACAGAAGGATAATGAATGATACCAAGATACAGGACATCGACGGCCGCGAGTATCTGTTGAAAAGGGGCGTAAATGTCCAGTGGCCGCCTATGGTTACTCACTTTACTGACACCGTCTGGGGTGAAGACGCCGCAGCCTTCAGACCTGATAGGTTTCTGGATAGTACAGCTCGGGACGAAAAGATTAGACGGGGCGCTATGCTGCCGTTTGGAGGCGGTCGACATCTGTGTCCCGGACGCAAGTTTGCTTTTGCTGAGATATTGGGATTTGTCGGCGTGGTTGCATTGAGCTTCGAAGTGGAGGGCTTGAGTCTGCCCAAGTCTATGGATCCCAGCTTCGGAGTGGCTGGAAGACGGCCTGATTGGGAATCCAAGCAACCCGGCTTCAGTCTGAAGAGACGAAAAAGCTGGGAGGGTGTAACATGGGGCTTTAGGGGGCAGTAGGCATACGGAACAGAGCAGGACATATTGCTAGTTTCTAAAGTAAATCGAGTGAATGTGAAAGGTTTGAGAGCTAGAATAAAGAATCAGAGGAATCTTTAATGCATAGAATGCAAGAGAAACCCTTCCTCAATAAAAGAAAAGTAAGCTACCTATATGAGGTCGTTAATGTATAATTACAGAATATACTCCTGTACTCCATGTAGTGTCTCTAGATGCATCGTCTCTTGAGACATGAGTGAGATTCCAACAAGGGAAGAGAAAATGAGAGAAGCAAAGGGAAAGCCACCTAATACGTGTAGCATAGAACTGGGCCGGTAGTAGACATAAGATCCTCAACCTTGACGTCTTCGGCCAGTCCCGCCATTGTGACAATATCAGTAAGAGCTGCCTTTCCAATGTGTTTATTCTTGAGATTCTTAGTGATTCCAGAATAATCCCGTAGTCTCTTTTCGGGATCGCCTTTCTGCCACTTCCGCCAGTGAAGATCGATATGACTATGGTGCAGGAAAAAGAGAGGTTCTAAGACGTTTATCAGTCTTCATCATTATTGGGTTGCCTACCAAAATTCAACATACCGTTCGGTGACGTGCTTGCAATCATATCTCCACCGAGAGAATCGTGAATAACCTGGTGAGGACCTATCTCGATGGCTAGGTTGAAGGTCCCATATGAGTCTTTCGTCTGCAGGTAGTCCATGTATGATTGTTCATAGTATCCGGCGTAGAAAGCAGCTTCCTTGTCATTGCCATCTGTTATATCTCTGCTCAGACAGTGAGGTTGATGTATACTTCTACGATCATTGCCAACCTTGTAGTACTCCAGATGCAAGTCCTTGAAGGGGCCGTCATTGACGCAGTAGAGTAAATCGCCGTTGACGGTCTCGGTTCGTCTCGTGGTGCCGTCGCCGCCAAATCCCAGCGTTGAAGACATGACAGGAGACTTCATCAGCTTCTGTACATCTAGGGACCAGTTCCAGTACCTATCAAGTAAAACTCGTAAGCTTGATGCCCGAAGTACTTGCCAGCATGATGTACTCACGGGCTATGTCCAGTATAACCACATTCTTCTCGAAGGGCTTTGTAGAAGATCTGGGTAAAGTAGCTGTGCCAGGGTAGAAATACTGCTACAAAATGAACTAGGAAATCATCGATTAGAGACTTGACTGGACTCGATAGGTTTATTGTCACATACTGGTGGTCTTGAGTTTGCTGTGTACGTAGGGAAAGTCGTCGTACAAGCTCGTTTTGAGACCCAGGCGAGAAGGTTTGGTCTTGAGGCAAAGGACTGCATCTAAGTACGCTTTTTTCTCGTTATTCGGCATCTGGCGCCACTCGAGGCGTTTGGAAGGATGCTGGCAGGTTGATCGATGCTTAGGTTGATGCTTGGGGTGCTTCTCGGCTTCCGCGATACCCGCAAAGACGAGGCAGAAGAATACCAGTAGCTTACTTAGAAACATGGCGTGAAGATGGTAAAAGGTAAATGAATGTAATTGGTCGGAATCAGAAAGAGTGCAGCATTAAAAGAGTGTGGTTTCAAAAGAGTGTGGGTTGAAGAAAGGAAATGACTTGCTGGGCACGTACGTCTTTGAAGAGGATGCGACCGAATATATTGCAATAGGAGACCATACGAGCTTGCCTGATTTTACGCACTCAGGACTTGTTCCTGACCCAGAACGAATACTACAGCAGGATCAATCTACCATTTTCTCGTATCTGTGAATTGCCTCGTCATCTGAGTTAACTACAGGTTTCATAGCTGTCCAATTGAAACAATTTTTCATAGACGGAAGAAAACACACCCACATTTCATCACACGACGATCTCAAAGTTAGTGTTACCCTTGTATAGGAAACAACAAGGTCAAACCTTATAGAGATTGAGCTCGACATCAAGTGCCAGGCCGAGTGGGAAATATGGAAAGCTTTGGTCATAATAGTCAGAGCTTTTTATAATTTATATTTGTTACTGATAAGAGCGTGATCAGGGCAGTTTCGTACACTGATTACTATTACATTGAGATAATAGCCATGGAAGAGAGCAGCAGAGCTACTGGCAACATGTTCCGAGTTATCCGGAGCAATCAAACCCAATATCTACAAAGTTCATCAAAAACCTCATACTCGAATGGGAATGTTACCTTTTACCCTTAGCAAATTGCCGATGTAACATAGTAACCCCTGATCGTCAGATAGTCATGTTGCAGTATAGGAATTACTAAAATCAGAACTTTTCATATTACAGGTAAGATTAGCAGAGGCTTGGGATCTATAAATTTAATGTGCGTCAGTTGAGTATCAAAAGTGCACACAAACTTTACGGTATCAAGCATAATTACTCTAGTGAACAGTTAGAAATATATTGAAAAGTGTATCACCTTGATTGTCTCCTTCGCACCTTCGGGATATATTTAAGGTTTTTAGTAATGATAGAAAGCTAAAATGGTAATATCACGCATGCAACTATCACTACTAACCTCGAGGAACAAACTTGGAAAGGCTATGTAGAAGAGGAAGAATTCCATCCCAGCAAGTATTTTGACAAGTTATCATAGTAAGCTACCGAGAACTACACACCTCCACTGCTGGTTAGACAGCTGTGCTCTAGTCTAACCCTTATTTGATCCCCGTGCTTACTGTACGTAGTGTTGTCTCGCCCCTCGCGTTGCGTTGTGCGAGGTCAATTGCCCACCGAAAATCCTGCTGACTGCTCCACAAGCTGTAGAAACCTGTAATAGCAAGAAATATTACTGCAACCATTGGACAGATAAAGAGCTGTGAGGAAGAAACAGGTGAGGTCAGACTAGCAGTTCTGGTAAGCATGTTTTTTTGCTTGAGCAATTGAGGTATAAAATGACCCTGTAAGCCATTTCAAAGTTTTAGCACATTTTGAAAATCTATTAAAATATACATTCGTCATCCAAGATCCGGTATACTACCTGAAATACTCAGAATGAAACTGTTTGGCTTCTTGTCTACACTTCCTCTGGCAGTCGTGGCCCAGAGTCTATCACAACCTCGCTCCAACTACTATCCAAACACCACCACCGCAGAGGAATGCTGCTGCTTAACCTACAAGGCCGCATGTACCATGAACATGGAGCGCATGTATCATATCAAGCTCTTCTACAGCCGGAAGAAAGGCATCACACCAGAGCAATTCAAAGACTACTGGGCAAACAAACACGCAGAACTTGCCAGACCCTTCCATCTACGACTGGGCGTGGTCAGATACTCACAAGTATGCACTTTCAGCCTTCTTTGGGGGCCATCTAACTTTGAAAACTCAGTACCATTCAACCACAGACTTCCGTGACTTTGGCCGTGTAGAGGGTGCACCGAAGATCCTTGAGTTCGACGGCGCTGCCGAATTTTGGGTGCACAACTTGGAGACCTTTCAGGCCATGGGCACTGATGTAGAGTACTTGAACAAGATCCAGCCTGATGAGGCCAACTTCATCGACTTAGAGTCTCTGAGATTGCTTATTGGCGTCGACTACATCGTTGTGGAGAACCAGAACGCGGTTATGGAGCATGGCCGGACATTCTAAACAGCCAAGGATCCTCAAGCTGTTGGTTCTGATTTTCAGGCAGAGAGGGTTACCAGCAGAAGATATGTAGAGAAGGTGTTCTTGTATAGATTCAAATAACCGATCTTGTATCATCTGTGGCTCAGCGGCCTACATGAAATCAAAGGCAAGCGGCTGGTGACCCAATATAGGACGAGATATATCTACTCTACTCTAATTCTATACCATACCCTCATCTTTCGGAACGTTACCAGTCATACTTTAAGTTTGAATCTCAAGCTTCCCAGACGGCTCGGGGTTAGAGATAGCCCACTTGATGCCCTCCTCCATCACTCTATCCCACCTCTTAGACTCGCTCAACTGATCCCCAAAGCGTCGGAATCCGTGCGGCAAACCTTTGAAAACGTGGACATCCGTAGGTACGCTTGGAATTTGTTAGCAGTCGTCAAATCGATCCAGTAAGGAATCTTACCCAGCCTCGGCGAGTTTCTTGGCGTAGAAAAGACCCTCATCTCTCAGAGGGTCCAAGCCAGCAATGCCGAATACCGTAGGTGGTAGACCTTTGACCTGCGAGCTGGATGCATTGCCTATGTTGATGCGAAGATCTTGAGGATCTGGATTTGGAATCTTGAGTAACTTGGTGAAACCCTTGATTTCCGTCTTGGTGAGTAGAGGAGCGTTTTCGTTCTGCGCATAAGATGATACCGAGGGGTCTTTTAGCAGCTCCAGCTGAGGCGTGTAGCAGTCTATACTGACCAGAGCAGGGATCATCAAGACCTGCCCAGCAAGCTTGGGTCGTGACAACGCATCTGGCGAGAGATTTTGCGTCAGAGTCAAGTGAGCAGCAAGCTGGGCACCGGCAGAGATGCCTCCAACAACAACCTGGCTGGGGCTTCCTAGAAGCTCGTCGATGTGGTCGTGCACCCAGTGAAAGGCGTCCTCGGTGTCATCCCAGGCTATGGGATAGACAAAGTCTGGTGAATGGCGGTAATTGAGGTTGACGACCGTCACGTTGGAGCCAATCGCGATACGGGTGCAGATGGCGTCCTCTGAAGTGATATTGCCAAAGACGAAGCCTCCTCCGTGAAGATGGATATAGATGGGAAGACGGGCATCATCTGGGGCTGCTACCGGTCTGTAGGTTCGTATCTCAACGGAGTGTCCGTCACGCGCAATGAACTTGTAGTCCTTTATATTAACCGGAAGAGGCGTCCCTAGACGTTTCAACTCCCCGGCTGATAGTTCTTCTCGCGCTCTGTTGGTGATGCGCTGCATTTCCTTGAGCTTGGTCCCGCGCGGGATGGGAGGCCGATCGTCTACGACGGCAAGCCATTCTGGAGAGACTTGGCCATACTCGGAGAAGTCGGACATGACGGAGAACTAACTAGATATGTTAATAGGGTTGCGACTGGTATTGACATGGCATGGACAAAGAGACTGTCTCTGAAAGAGTAATGAGCTATTAACGAGACCGTCGGGAGTTAAAAGCCCGAATTGCCGGACGCAATTGTGCGGGGTTATGAAGCTATAACTAGCTTGTACCAAGAAGAGTCAATGTGCCTAAAGGCTAGCACGGAAACATGCAAGGGCTTAGTTGACCAAATATACAAAGAGCTTCTATTGGTAAATGGCTTTGAAACTCAAGTAGGTCGTTTGCGAGACTTGCCCTGATGAGTGGGTTCATTCCACATCGTTAATGATCAAAGCAGACTATAAGCTTGATGGTTCATGATCCTACGTCATGTTCCTTGATTTTTTTACTGTAGTGCCCCAGAGGCTTCTCAACGTTACATCGTCGTGCCGGCAGTTGTTGATCGGCATGGCATATCCGATGCCAACTTTTGAGTAGGTAAAGTTAAATCGATGGGTGTTTAAAGATCAGTGCTGCAAAAAGATCAAGCTTTTTCTTCTTCACTTTGAGAACTTTCCTCCTTACACAGCATCAAAGCCATCAAGGCCTCTAAACACCAAAAATACGTGACAACGATGCTATACGCGTCTACTCGGCAGGCCCTGGCCATTGCCCTCGGCACTCTGGCAATCCTCGACAATGTCCACGCCGCGAGCTGGCAGAATTACGAGCCTCAAGCTCGCATCGCCGACACGTGCTGGGACTACACCGCTTATGCGCAGCAACCTCACGAGCCGCTATCATCCGGCAAGCTCAAGCTGCCGTACATGAGACCAAGTGAAGAGTGCAGAACATTCAAGAGTCCTGCCGTTGAGGTATGCTGCTGAGTCTTGCTTGGTCCATCCATCCTAGTTGCTGATCCTGGGCAGAAAGTCATCAGCGACATCAAGAAACGCGCCAAAGACCCTGATCTGGCGCGTCTTTTTGAAAATACTTTCCCTTCGACACTGGACACAACAGTCCAGTACTTTGACGCGCGCAAAAACCTGGCTTTCATCGTCACCGGAGTAAGTCCACCCTCACTCACGCATTGATATGAGTATAGCTAATTCGAGTTTTCAAGGATATCACGTTCGTAAGAGTTGCATTCCGGATAGACATAAGCTAACGTGATAGCCAAGCGCGCAATGGCTTCGAGACACGGGTAACCAGTTTGCTCACCTATACAAGTTGCTTCCACGAGACAAGAACCTGAAGAATCTTGTAAAGGCTATTATCAACACGGAGGCAAGGTACATTTCTGAGTACCCATACTGCGGTAAGTTCCTTGCCATGCTCCTGAATATCAGAAATTGACGAGAAAGCCAGGCTCTTTCCAGCCGCCACCTGAGAGCGGGCTACCTCCATCTGTCAATGTACGCTCTCCCTTCGCAATCTTCGGCTGCTGTCGATTGAGCCGTTGGTGCTAACAGTAGGCCTTAGGATTATGCCCTACTCGTGACAGTCAACCCGTGAGTTTCGCCTCGCTGTGGTCACTATTAGGTTGCTAAGCTGATATCTTACTAGCCCCGTCGACAACCAAACCGTATTCGAGTGCAAGGTTTGTGAAGGACTTTCTTTACATTGGGTGTGAAGCTGACCTCTTGCTAGTTTGAGCTTGATTCTCTCGCAGGTTTCCTCAAGATTGTGCGATCTTACTATGACAACACCAAGGACTCATCCTTCATCAATGACAACTGTAAGCCAGATCAAAGTCTGCGAAATGTTTGCGTACTGATCACCAAACAGTCAAAGCCGCCCTGAAACAAATTGTGCGAGTTATTAACGAGCAGTCCCAGAGCACATGGGCCGACGACTGGTCCTACGTTAGCTACTATAATTTCACTGGAGGTCCAGGTTCCCTTTCAGCACCTGTAGACAACGGTGGCAACGGAGAGCCCAAGCTGGCCAACGGTCTTGTAGCCTGCAGTCATCGTCCCTCAGACGACATTTGCGTCTTCAACTACATCACCCCTGTCAACGCCATGTTCTCCGTCGAGCTCGACAACGTCGCCAACGTGCTGGAGAAAGTGGGCAACCAGAAAAGTCTCGCTGGAACATTGCGTGGTCATGCAAAAACTATCCGCCAGGCCATTTGGGATCACACCATCACTTCCAACGGTATATTTGCCTATGAGACCAATGGCTACGGCGGCCAATACATCATGGACGACGCAAACGTCCCCAGCCTGGTCTCGCTGCCATATCTAGGATTCCTCAAGCGCGACGACCCAACATACAAAAAGACAAAGGATGCTCTATTCTCCCGCGCGAATCCTTACTACGCAGTCGGGGATGACTTCCGAGGCATCGGTGGACCACACGTCAATGCCACCTACCCATGGCCCATGTCGCAGATCTCGGGTATCTTTGGCACGGACGACGACCAAGAGATCAAGGAACGGCTCAAGCTCATCATGGAGAACACGTCTGGGTTGGGTCTTATTCACGAGAGCATCCACATTTACAACTCGTCTGACTTTACCAGACCGTGGTTTGCGTGGGCGAACAGCTACTTTGCTGAGATGGTGCTTGACTTGGCCGAGAGGAAACCTGGTTTGATTTTCAAGGATGACAGGCCGTATACGATTGATAACTAGCTTTCAGCGCACTTTGCTCTGAAGCAATATCCTCAATCACGCCGTACGAGACTCGACATACGCAGGCTCACTAGCATATTTGATATCCACACTCTCCCAAGGCTTCACACTTTTGCCCTCTTGGTAGTCACCGCCAGCAGGCCTCCACATCTGCCTAAAAGTCATAGTTCTCAGCTCCTTCTTCACCTTGTTCCACTCCTCGCCTGGGTTCTCCTTGGTAGGCTGTATCGTGTTGACATTCACAACAGTGAAACCGTGCTTCAAATACACAGGCATGCCCTGCTCAGTTGCATCGAGCCACAGCTCAACGCCCATCTCATCGGCCTTTTGCTTGCTCCACTCCATTATGAGGTTGGCTACGCCTTGGCGGCGGTAATCTGGATGTGTGAAGACAATGTTGACGTCTGGGGGGTTGGTCAATTTCAAAGTTGAGAACAGGAGCGGCGATGTTAGGCTTACAGATCTGAGGTCTAGCACCCATTATTGCTCTGGGAGCATCGAATTGCTTTATGGCTTGTGAAATGAACTCGCGCCTCTCCCCTTCCGGTTGCCAATATGCGTAGGAATGGTCATGGTCTGCGTTGAAAGGGTTCGTCGGACAAATCTTCCATAAACAACCGCCAACGATCTTGCCATGTTGGTTGACAACTTTCTGCCAGTAACTCGTGGGGTCTTCGTTATGCCACTTGAGCTGAAGCGCCACTGATTCCTTGAGCGACTGGGCGTGGGCAGAAGGTCCGTCACCCAGGAGGGGACAGAACATGCGGAAGAAGGGCTGTAGGGGAGCTTCATAGGAAGCCCATTGGCAGGCTATGAGCTCTTCAAAGTCGGCGGCAGTATCCACGTCGAGCAACTTGAGAGGCATGATGGCGGCGATATAGCAAACTTGAAAGTCTCGAGGTGACAAGATTTTTGAGTAGATATCAGCGAGATTTAGTGCCATCTACAGTCACAGCCATGACACGGCGAACAGACAGTGAGCTACTGCTGCAGGTAAACATTAAGTATGTATCAGGTGCAGGGACGGACCCCTGGCGTGCAAGATGTGTGTGCTGCTCCTCTGTTCCGGGCAGTCGGAAGCTCTAGTCCCAGTGCAGTCGACAATACAGTACATAAGCTCCACGACAAAAAGCAAACTGTTGAGTGCCGAAGGAAACGGTCAAACGGCGTTTGCTACTCCTGAGGCAATTGTGCAGGGATCGTCTACGCCACACCTGCGTATCAATGCAGGAGAGCTAGAAGCTCCATAGCACTACGCGATATAGACTAGGAAATGCAATGAGGCATCGGACGCCGAGTTGGATGATTTCTCAAGCCCTTTTTCTCGTCAACGGAGCTCCGCAACCTACAAGGGAAGGTAGACAATCTTGGCGAGCACAGGCCGGACCTGGACCTGGACCTGGCTAGACTAGACTCTGGTACTAAGACGGGACGATCTTGACGGGCCCTTTTTTTTGCGGAGCGTGGCATCAAGCTTTAGAGTGAGGCTCCTCTTAGCCCTACCAGTCGTATCAAAGCGGGAGGAGATAGACCCTGGGGACTAAATTAACGTGTTATAGATTACCTGTGAGCTGCCTTAGTACCTACTGTAAATTACGCACCAACCAAGAGGTGCAAACAACGGCTCGTGTCTGGAAAACAGCCGTTATTGCTGAGCCGTTGGTTTGCATATTCCACCGTCTGCCGTTCAACAGGGGTCTACCCTGCCCTGCCCTGGCCATGCATGTCCTGTCAGGACGCAGGAGAGACAAAATCCTTCAACCGTTGCTTTTGCTGTCGTGGGCTCATGGCGGCTCCCAGCCACGACATGGGCCAAATGGAATGGCTGTCTCAGATCCGAGGCCGCGCAATATCGAGCATCACTTAATACCGCCACCAATGGCTTCAACCTATTGGCCCTCCCATCTCATCTGGCATTACCGGTAAACTTGTGCTTATGTGCCTTGATATTTGGCGTCTCGAGGCACTCCACTTCCACTGCCAGCCCCGTCTCTTGCGCTTTGTCTCTTGTAGATTGCTTGTGATGCATGTTTCTTATATTGTCGAGCCCTTATCCTCCTCTCCAACTTGCTCGATAGCTATGTCATTGTCGCCGATGCGACTGTTGCATCGTTCAGTATGGATTCCTCCCAGAGAGTCATAACCGCCAACAACAAGTCGCCGCTTGTCCAGGTCTTGTCATTAATGTTTCTCGTCCTTGCAATCCTCGCGTGCATGGTCCGGGCAGGTACCAAGCTTTACATGATCAAGACCTTGAGGGTTGACGATATTCTCATTGTCGTCGCAACTGTACGTATTTCACAGCCACTGCATGCCAATTGATTTTCTTTTTACTCATGCGCGTGTGTACAGCTCTTTGCAGTTTGTGAAACGATTACCGTCTTTAACGCGTGCGAACGAGGAATGGGGCAGCATTACGAGATTCTGAGCACCGATGATAGAAACGTCTTTTTCAAGGTAAATATCCATGGCGATTTGATGATATCCTTGGACCAGACTGATGTTTCTCGCCCGCAGAGCCAATATGCAATCAACACCATGTTCATCGTCTCGCTCTTCTGCTGCAAACTCTCCGGTACGATGGGTCTCCGAATCATGGCCCAGAAGAGCCAAAAATGGATCATTATCGTTGGCGAAGTCATCGTGGGCCTCTGGGGATTCTCAGCGCTTGTCGTCAACTTTTTCCAATGCCAGGTACCAACACCGTGGATGACCGACGATAGCAGCAAATGCATCAACCGAGCGGCCTTTTGGACATACTACTCGATCGCGAATATCATGACCGACGTGGCCATCGTCATCATCATGTGCGACAACGTGCTCAAGATCCAAACCTCGTGGTCCAAGAAGGTCCTCGTCATGGCCGTTTTTGGCAGCAGAATCTTGTGAGTACCTAAAGTATTCGTCATGTTGAGTGTCGTGGCGTGCAAGAGGCTAACAAGCTTTTAAGCGTAACGCCCGCCATCGCCGCGCAGATCTTTTACTCAAACAAGGCCTTCGCTTCTGTCGATCACTCGTTTACCATCTGGCCCGCCGCTATCACGATCCAGCTAGTGCAGTGCCTCGCCATCCTTACCGTCTGCCTGCCAAACTTCAAGCCCTTTCTCGACAGCCTCGAGTCCGGCCAGATCCGCGTCGACGATCTCAGACGCCAGGGCAAGACGAGCAGCAACGGCTATCCGTCAAACAGACCGGGCTACGCTGGCTACAGGTCCAAGACGGGCCAGAGTAGCGCTGTGCAGTCGAGATCGCGGCCCTTCATGTCCCCCAGTGAAGCCTCCGCGTCGCGAACACAGCGCAGCGAGATACACGAGATGGAAGACTTTTCCAAGTCAAAGAGGAAGATTCGAGACGAGAATGATACTAATTGGGACGGACAGAGTCGGTCAAGTCACTCGAGTCAAAAGATTCTCATCCATCAGACATGGCAGGTGGACGTTGAGAGCACGCTTGATGTAGGCGGCGCACAAACTTGAAGCAAACGCTTTTCTCTTCGTCTCTTTTCTCTTGTTTTCTATTGTCGTCCAACGGGGGGGTTACAGCGCAGAGCATTGGGTCTGGGATTCATGCACACATATGGAGTAGAGGGAATTATTCGAGTACCAATGATAGACCATTTTCTTACGAGCTGCAAGCACTCTCACAAAAAGCAATTTAGTGGTTTGACAAACATGCAATACCCAAGACCAACATGCATAGCACCTAACCAATGCCATGCTACGACACCATGGCTGCAGGGGCTTGCTTGTCACAGGCTGGCTGGCAATAAGGAGAGGCCAGAAGTTGGGATATGATACATCATCGTCATGCTCCGACAGAAGACGCAGGTCGACTGATAGGTGCGCAAAGTGAAACGTAACAATTACTGTAACCGATCCAGACCCCTGCAGACCAGGTACTCTTCGGGAGTTTAAGGGGCAACTAAGCCGTGATCAAGATCTTGTGCCGCTAAAGTTATAGTCATTGCAAGCTCCATCTTGTTCCCGCCTATGCCCCCCTCCTCTCCCCTTGGCTTTGATCCGCCGGAGACTTTGACGAATGTGTGGCGTCTTCCGCGCCGCCAAGGTTACGCGTTGACTGCCGCCTGTAACAACGGCCGGAGATAGCTCTTTCAACCAGCTAGAGTCTCGAACGTTTGCGTCAAAAGCCACTTGCGGGGGAGACACGCATGGTAAAACAATAAAAAGCAAAGACGAGAATAGCCGTGTTTGCGGTTTTTGAACCGTCGTGTCAGAGGCATTCCTGTCACACCCTCAACGGCAGAGACGCTAGACTAATGCATCGACAAGGACCCTGGAGAGCTCTGACCAGGAAATAAAAACGCCGGTGATGATCCTTGTTCCTGGTCGCAGCGGGGACACGGGTGCTTTCTGCCGGATCAGCCACAGAAACGAAGAACCTGGAGGGGGGACGTATGTAGTGTACATATGGGCAACAGAGTCTTAATTACTAGTCAAAACCATGGAATTACTCTGCCAAAACAGAAACAGTACCGTCCCTCGGTCAGCCTCGGTTGCTTTTGGTGTTGGTTCGTTCCCAAGTGGCGTCTAAACCGCTGTCTCACTTCCTGTACCTACTTCTTGGCACCCCCAATTAACACGTCCAGGGTCTCTCTCGCTACATTGCTGGTCCTTCTTTTTCTCTTCTGCGTCCTCTTCCGTTACTTTAACTGTCCTCCCCTTTCTCCCCTTCAAACCCTTTCCGACCAAAACAATCCTCTTCTCCCCCGCTCTATTCCCGGATCGTTGCAACCATGGGCAGCTTCGAGATGGGCAACAATGCCACCGTCAAGGCCTCCAAGGAGGTCAGCGTCTCGGCCAGAGGCGAGCCAGACTCTGGTAGAAGCTCGACGCTCAACTACCACGACAAGGACCAGCTGGAGCGAATGGGCAAGAAGCAGGTTCTTCGAGTATGGCATCCTCATGGTCCTGTGTCTTGGTCTCAACTGCTAACCATCCACTCTTGTACAGCGCAACTTTGGCTTCCTCTCTATTCTCGGCTTCAGCTGCACCATCCTCATCACATGGGAAGCTGTCACGGTTCTCTTCTCCCAAGGTCTCAACAACGGTGGTACTGCCGGTGTCATCTACAGCTTCATCGTCGTTTGGATCGGCAACTTCAGCGTCTTCTCTACAATGTGCGAGCTGGTCTCGATGGCACCAACTTCTGGCGGACAATATCACTGGTGAGATGACCCCAATGTCGCATTGACCAGGACCCTCGGACTAACACACTCATCTCAGGGTCGCTATGATGGCGCCACGGTCGTGTTCCAAATTTCTCAGCTACATCACAGGCATGCTCACGGTCGGAGGATGGCAGGGCTCTGTCGCCTCCAGTGCGCTTCTCACAGGAAACATGATCTTGGGACTGGTCTCGTTGAACAACGACAGCTTCATGCCTGAGCTCTGGCAGGGCACGCTCCTGTTCTGGGCCATCTTCCTTTTCGCTGTCTTCATCAACACCCTCGTCAGTTCCGTGCTGCCCAAGTTTGAAGGTCTAATCTTGATCCTGCACATTCTCGGCTTCTTCGCCGTCCTCATCCCGCTCGTTACCCTTGGTCCCCATGGGGATCCAAAGGAGGTCTTCACTACCTTTGTCAACAATGGTGGTTGGTCAAGCCAGGGCGTCTCGTTCCTGGTCGGTATGATGGGCAATGCCTTCGCTTTCGTCGGCACCGATGCAGCTTTCCACGTAAGTCTTTCTCACAGCGCCCTGAGACTCTTTGCTAAGAACACGCCAGATGTCCGAGGAAACTGTCAACCCCTCAGTCGTCGTCCCAACATCCATCCTCCTCAGTCTGTGCATCAACGGTGCCTGCGGCTTCGCCATGGTCATTGCCATGGTCTTTTGCATGGGTGACTTGGACGCTGCCATGGCTTCAGGCCCCGGCATGCTCGGCTTCCCTCACATGTACATCTTCAAGCAGGCCACAAACTCTGTAGCCGGCGCAAGTGTCATGGCGGCCATCATCATGGTGCTTGGTGGTTGTGCCACCGTTGGCATGCTCGCCTCGACTTCTCGTGTCTTCTGGTCCTTTGCTCGAGACCGTGGTCTTCCTGGCTGGCGCACTCTGTCCAAGGTCAACGACCGCACCACTGTCCCTGTGTGGTCCGTTCTCACTACCGCCGTAATCTCAGTCCTCTTGTCTCTCATCAACATTGGGTCCAACGTGGCTTTCATGAACGTCACCTCCATCTCCATCGCCTGTCTCTACGCCTCTTACCTCATCGCTGCCATTCTTCTTCTATACCGTCGCACAACCAAGGGCTTTTCTCTTCCTGGCTCCTCCGAGATGCCCGCTTTGGCCAACACCACCGGCGCTGAGCTGGTCTGGGGTCCCTTTCACCTTAAGGGTGCTTTTGGTATTGCCAACAACGTCTTCACCATCTGCTACCTGATTGTCGTCGGTTTCTTTAGTTTCTTCCCTCCTATGGTGGATCCTACAGTTGATATGATGAACTACAGCGTTGTCGTGGTTGGCGCTCTTCTCATCTTCAGCGTTGTCTACTATTTCATCTGGGCCCGAAAAGAGTACAATGGCCCTATTGTTGAGTCCTAAAACTGTCCTTTTAATGAGGAGATCAAAACAAAACTGTACATATATAGGTGGCGATTTATGCGGGTTCGTGTTTATCGCAGGGTCCTGACACAGGCTATACATACATTTCTTAGCTGTTTAATAGAATACCACTACAACTATCTTGGTATCTCCCTCTCTTTATACCACGTCTTGATCGACTCGGTGTTCTTATCACAGTCTGAAAGACATGTCCTGACATTGAAAATGGAGAAATTGTCTGATATGGCCTTCTAATAGAATCATCACTTTTTCCCCTCATTTCGCAGCTGCCACATCGCGTAGACATCAGCGGGTGTAAATCTAGACTGCACTGGCTTTACACCCAGAGCCCAGCCTAGTCCAGATGCCAGGAGGAGAACGCAATGGGATATAGTCCTGTCCAAAACAATCAAAAGCTCCCGTAGATTGTCTTTGGCGTTTGGAACGATGCCAGGTGCATTCAGAAATACTGGAACATTATCGAGATATCGAAATATGACAAAGAGGCTCAAAGTGATCCAAAAGTCGAGAAACAGTCCTTGAAGTCTCGCCGGCAGCCGCGAAACCAATGAAGAGGGATCATCCAACATCTTGGGGGTATCGAGAATGACTCCATTGAGGTTCCAGAAGAAAACGGCCTTTTCATCGTCGTTTGGTTCCGTTCGCTCTATCACCACAACTTCTTCACCTTCTGGTGCTGCTCGTTGCCATTCATGCCAGACGTAACGGGTCACTTTGATCTCAGGTTGCTCATCTTTGGTAGCACTGATGACCTGCACCGAGTCTCCTAGGCGGACACGAATAGATCCCTTGACGACCTTCAGATATTCGTCGTGAGTCTCATGCCAGTGCAAGCCGCTCGACCAGGTAGATGACTCTGGAAGAGTGATACAAACTTGCCCAGCTCTTGACAGGTCGTAGATAACAGAGTTCGGTAGTGGGCGTTCAATAACAGTTGGAACCCTGGGAGAACTCATAGTCGTTGAATTATTGGTTCTGAATTTGTGCGAAAATAGTCGATTCCAGTTGAGAGATAAAGAGGGGGTGAGGGGATGTACAGTAAGAGAGGTTTTCTAGCTCATCTCGCGCTGACATCAGCCTCCTAATCTGCGTCTGGACCAGAGAGCCTGCACCGCAATCCACCGTTATGACTAGAAAGGCTTCTTCCTTACTTTAGAAAACAATCATAATTCATTCAAGCATTGATACTCTAAGCTATATGGCTAAACTAAACGGGTATAAAATAAACGATTATGATAGCCTGCAACACAATTTCAACTATTCACAATTACTCCCTTTCGAAGCGTCCCTGTCCCTAATCTGAATCTACTCTCCACAACAGCTTCGCCGTAGGCTGAGACTCGTTGACTTCCACTGCATATCTCCGTTAGACTGCAGTAAACCTGGGGCCGTTCGATCTAGAGTCCTTACTCTCAATATTTTGCCTTGGGCGACCTAGGTCCTCTCGAATATACGAAGGAACAACATCCGCCACAGTCTCGTCAGTACCTTGAAGATCCTGTTCCACGCCAACGTGATCGCGAATTTTGTAAAAGATGACGGGCGCAGCAATGATGAGCGAAGCAGACAGTAGCACCCAGTTACTCGTGAACTGCGCCTCAAAGGAAACTCTCCTGGCATCCAGGTTGTTAGAAACAGCGGCTCCAGCTGATTGGATGCCTTTGTAGAAGCCGATATAATTCGCGCAACGACGACCAGAGTTGGAGAGAGCGCCCATAAACCTTGAGTGATGAGTAAACTGGAACTGACAGGAGTCGACAGACCTACCAATAGACTGTTGCTTGCCAAGCAGCATCGTAAAATCCATAGAAGATGTAAAGGAACATTGGCCCAATGTGGCCAGAGTCGGTCCAGTCAGTTGCGAACCCCTCAGTCTCGCTGTCTTCTCGCGTATATGTTCTTTGGAAGATGTACCCAGGGCCCCAGACAACAAAGGTCAGAACAAAGAGGACAACAAGAGCAATTCTAGCTCGTGTTGGACGAGGGATATGTTCCAAGTCCAACAAATATCCCCATATAGCAGCAGCAGCAATCTGCGCAAGCCAGTATAAGAGGCTGTTCAATGCTTTTGTTCTTGTTGAGAAGTAAGCGTTGTTGACGACATTGAACTGGTAAACATAGAACCAGTTAGAGGCGAAGAACATGGGAAAAAGGAAAACCACAAAGGGTTCGAATCGGATAGTTTCGTAAAGACCCCAGAGTTCACTCTGCCAAGTCGGGTTCTTCATGAGGATAACATAACTACCGTCCTTTCGAATGACATCGTTCGCATTGCAAAGCAGGAGGGCAAGGGCGGCTCCAAAGAACATGAGGACGATAAACCCAATGTAGGTACCGTCACTGACATCTACGTTCTCGTGGGTGCCAATGCTTTCGCCGAGGGGAATCTGGAAGGCTGTGAGCTTGAGACGGCAAGGTAGGCGTTGGTGTTGATAGAAACACTCACCAAGCTTCCAATAACAGCTCCCATGTTAAAGATGCCCCAGAACCAGGCAAAGTATTTTCCCTTTTGGGCCTCGTTCGGGTACGAGATCATTATTGTTCCCTGTGCCGTCCACAACATGGCGGCGCAGAAACCAAGTAGTGCACCTGCAACGAGATTGAAGGCCCGTACGTCTTGGTTTGCTAGAAGAAGACTGATGGCATAAATTCCGTAGCCGACTCCCCCAAAGGCCAAGGTCAGTTTAACACCAAGCCTGTTGACAATGGTGCCGCCAAAGAAGCCAAAGACGGCAAAAGAACTATACAAGGCGGTATTCTATAGCAGTCAGCAAAGACACCCCGTCATGCTTTTGGTCATCCTTACCATGTCATTGCCAAGCTTGGTGTTGACCCTGCCTGCACCGCCCATGCCCGTGAGCGCGTTGAACATGCCAGGGCACATGAAGCATACAAAAGCCACCATACCCAACTGGACCTTTGGCGATGCATACCAGGGCAGGGTATATCCAAAGATGCGGTACTGGCGATATTTGTATTCCTGGGGTACATCAACACCACCGGTTGAGTAATTGTACAGTGTATCACGATTCATATACGCTATAGCCTCTGGATTGAGGACCGGAGCAGATTGGCCTGCGGCTGGAGTGTTGAGTGACATGGTGGGTTTGTGTGGATTGCTAGCAAACACCCGGGAAAGGGGAGAAGTGCGGGAATGTCTGGCCTTTTTGAAGAAAGGAACACCTACGATAAAGAATAAGCATCGCGTGTCACAGCAGGTGGCTTACTTTGTATGAGAAGATTTGACCTGCTTACACTCTCGGAGCGGGAAATAATGCTGACACGCAGTTTTGGTGTCACCAAGCCCTACGTTCTCGTGGCGTAGCTAGAATCCGACCGATGAAGAGATGTGCAAGCTGAAATAAAGGAAAGGACAGGCCATAGCGGCTGTGGTAAAAGAGCCAGCCTACAGTCTTGAGGTTTGCCGCAGTTTGGTATTGGAAGGCCTCAGGGCAGTGTGTGATGCTTATTTATAGCAATAAGGGCTGGACAGATAAGCCAGCCGATCTGATGACACCCTAAACCATGCATAGCCTTGTTAGATGCCACGCAATACCCCAAATCTTCCGAGTAAGCTGTGTGACTGGACAACGGTTTAATGGAGCGTTGGTGCTGCTGGAGCTCTGGACTCGGAATGGCTGAGGGCTGCATGATGGGCAATCGCTCAGGGCTGATCATTGTAAGAAGGCTTTCTGAAGCGAATCAAATACCTGCAACTTGTCGCACAATATTGCTCACCGGATCATGGCTGGCTCGGCAGCCTGAATCGCCCCCAGCTCGCAAGCAAGAATGAATTTCGTGTCATGGTGATGAGAGTGCTGGGCTTGCATTAGAGGGGTCTACATGGAACGCTTTATTCATGCCTTGATTTTCCCACGCTATTCTCTATACGCGTTCAGCTAAAAACAGCTTTCACCGAGCACAAGGTGAATATGCGTCTGCAGATTACGTCATCAGAGAACCCTCCAAATCCAAAGAGCTAGAGCAAAGACTTGAGCCCGGGTATAACGCCTATCGACGAGGCTGCATCAGCGGAAAAGAAAGGCACAAGACGGGGGTAAAAGGTTTTCCCGCAATGCAGTACACATGACAGCACTAACAGATTCGCTACTGGAAGCTAAAGTAATTGACTGAGAATTTGGCTTGGCTGGTTCTTCATATCAAACCCATAATTACGCCCTTCCCTTCGCGCCTTGTAAACGACACGGGTGGGGGCCACTTAGCTGCTGTCAGCCAAACCCTACATAGTACGTGCCTATAAAAGCTTCTCAAAGACATATAACTGACATCCGTAATACACTCGATCCTTCTCTCGATCCTCAAGCAGATTATCCTCAATTATTAAAAATGCCACAAGCAACCTCCATCCCAGGCGTCCTCTCCTCATTTACCGAGACATGGTCACCCCGTCTCGTCGCTGCAATCAACGACCACCACGTCAAAGTCGCCAAAATCGACGGCGAATTCATCTGGCACGCACATCCAGATTCAGAAGAGCTCTTCTACCTCCTCTCTGGAAAACTGACTATGGAGATCAAAAACCACGAACCCGTTGTCATGAAAGAAGGAGACGTGTACGTGGTTCCCAAGGGCGTTCCGCATAAACCGGTGGCGGAAAATGCAGTTATAATGATGGTTGAGCGCGAAGGAACTGTAAATACGGGTGATCAGCGGGGGTCTCAAAGAACAAAGGAGGTTCAAGATGTGAGGGCTGATAGTTGATATTATTCAAAAGACTTGGGAAAATGCAAGTTTTATTCTGGTGTCTGGTTATATCTGAAAGTGAGCTATCTAAGTGTCTTCCATAACGTGGGCGCAACCTGTTTACATTTTTTATACTACATAGTATTTCTTCAAACACATCTATCTGTTTCTAGCATACAAAATGGGTAATCCACTGAAAGATCATGGAATGCCTCTTAATTCAATAGAGGATCATCATCCAGTGTAGGGAGTAGCGCTGTGGGGTGACCCAAGCACAACAATTCGCCTGCCACATAAGGGAACTCTGAGAGACCCGTCATTCCAACCTGCGGCCCATGAAGTTCACACAGTTTATAGCTATTCTTCGCCAAAACAACAGTATCTGGATCTCCCAAGCGTTTCTCCGTTAGGCCATGGCATGCTTCGCAACGTAGGGCTTCCCTTATACCCTTGAAGCTGCCGCTGAGGCGGTCTTGTTCGACTGGCTGAATATCTATGAGGCCTCTGGCAAGGCCCCAGTTGTTGGCCCAGACTGACCTACGGACAAGGTCTTCATGGATAGATTCAAAACCTTGGTCGATGGAAGTTCCCACCAAAGTTTTCACAATGTACTGTGCAACTTCGTACTGGAAAAAGTGCATGCTAATAACTTTGGTGAGTATCTTTGCTGCTGTGTTCCTGTGTAGAGGCACCAGCATGTCTTTCTCGCGAGACCAGAGAAGAGAATCTTTAAGCTTCCGTAGCTCCTGATTAGAGCCCTCCTGTAGCAGACGCATGAAACTCTCGGTATCGTTAATCCGACGTGTCATGAAATCCTCTACCTCCAGTAAAGGAAGGCTACCAAAGAAATTGGGCTGTCTTTGCCATTCGTCAGAGAAAAAGGCACCTTCTTCCAATATGTCAAATATAGATCTTCCAGTCTTGGTAGTGGCATGAACCAAGTCATTGGCCTCGATCTCGCCAAGACGACAGAGATTTGCCAATGTTGTTGACTGAGTCTCAACTCCTGATTCTTGCGATAGTATGGAGAATGGCCGCAGACGCGGATCCTTTTCCTGTCGGTATCGGAATTCTTGAACCAGAATAGCAAATACTTGCATATGTGGTGCTTTCTTTTGCTGGTACCCATATCTGAGAATTTCGCATATATCTTCCTCCAGTGGGTAACGTGACTGTTTTGCACAGTTGCAAACCTTTGAAGCTTGCTGCTCTGAACTTGGCCAGTATGGGATGCCTCTTGCTATGGCCGCGGTTACCTCATCCATGAGAGTTCCATGCTGCAGCTGCCATTCTACTAAAGCAAGACATCGGTTTCTGCAGAACAGGTGGTTCTTGTTCGCTGCCAGAACATGAAAAACGAGGTGGTCTATGTGATTGCCGGACTCGAACAGAAGCATGAAGATGTGACAGCTAAGGCCCCAGTTTCCATTCTGATCAGCGTAGATGAAAGCAAAGAGGAGATCTACGGCAGTAGTAAGATCAGGCAGCGTATCATTGTTTCGTAGAAAACCTATAACAGTTCGGTGGAAACTTGAGCCGGGGCCGTACAAGAAGGGATCGCCTCTAATCTTTTCTCTCCAGGCTACATCGAGCCATGGTAAAGCAACCATAACATGATGAGGAGGATCCAGAACCATCTGACCAAGCGGAGTCCACGTAGCTGCTGTTGCATATCTTATTTCGAGGCTTATTGTATGTCTAAACCAACTTGTAGCAGCGTAGTCGAGGAAAGGATAATCAAGGGCTCTTTGATTGCGATCAGTCGCAGGACTTGGATGATAGAGAGTCAATATTTTAGTCGAGTCCGGCGATCTTATAACACGGCGTGCAAAATGACCCATGCGAGTACCAATGGTTCCCTTAACCGCGGTGTTGATCGTTTGCTCAGCCATTCCTCCCATCCCCGAAGCCAAGGCAGAAGGAATTGCACTGCTCTGTTCATCGTGCTTTCTTTCAGTGATGGCTGTTTTGAAGTTGTCGAGGTTGAGATAAGTAATGCAAGTTTCAGCTACAACTTGGTGACACTTCTCAATATCGATGTGAAGTGCACCGAAGTCTCCTAGGTCAGGTGCCAGCAGAAACTCGCGAATAGAATGATGGCTAAAATGAACTGTGTTGTCCGCTTCTTCCACGCAAATGAGATTCTCACACCAGGAAGTGATTCGATCTATACCGCTGATCAGGTCATCCTTTCGTAGGGTGCACTGCCCAGCCTCAACCGAGAGAGCTTCGCGGAGTTGAGGGAGACTCAAAGGCTGACAGGCAGCTGCCGTCCATGCAAAGGCCTTCTTGGCGATGTCTTGGTTATGTTTTTTCACTATTCGGCTGAGTGCACGGTCCAACGTTGTAGGAAGATCACGGGGGATATCTTCAAGCGCCTGTCGAATTTCTCTGTCCGTCTTTCTGGAACAGATGTCCTCGATAGTGAGAAATGCCCACAAGAACCTGTTACGGTGTCACCTATTAGACTCCAGGCCTTGTGTTGAACAGATATTTGACTTACATCCCATCCTCTTTTGAAACAATTGTCCGAACAATCTCGTCAACCAGTTTTGGGTTACTCACCACTAATTCACCCGTCGATAACTTGTCGTTGATCATGTCCTCAGCATACGCAACCACATCCGCACTTGTGTGCTTGGACCCAGTCAACAACCTCTTGGAGCTGGGGAAAATACGACCAATAGCGTTTTGTTCAACGTCTCGGGATGAGAAAAGCAATTTGATCCGTTGGGATTGTGGCAGGTTGTTCAAGAGCCTAGAGAAGAATTTGAGTAGACTTGCCTGGGCATCAGCATCACATTCATCCACCCCGTCAAGAATTATGAACCAGTCCTTCACGACTCGCGATGCAACTGTGTATAGTTTGGCTAGAGATTCAAGAGAAAACATGTCGGATCTGGCCTCTTCCAGAATGCTAACACGGTGTAAGGCGGCTTGCGAACTTGGTTCACACGTAGGAATAGCTGACAGTAACTGCTGCAGGCAAGATCTGATAATCGTATCGGGAACCAAACTCGTTGGGTCATCAAACAGAAGGAAGAAAAACGAGGTGAACTGCTCCGGGGGTCGAATTTGAGAGAGCCTGGTGATGATAGACGATCTGAATGTAGGGCATGATCAGCGACGAAAGTGCAGGGAAAGCCTGTTGACTTACGCAAGAACTGTCTTTCCAGACCCAACTGTGGTATTGGTTAGCCCGGTAAAATGGCCCTAGGATGAGCAGCTGCTAGCTTACTCTTTCCGGTGATATGAAGAACAGCCGACTCCTCGCTTCTCATCCACTCCCGGTACTCTTGCGTTTCAAACGCCCACTCGGCTGTGCCTAAATGACGTTTGTTTCGGGTGTTGTTAAATGCTGATATGAAGTTATATGATGAAAGCTCTCGCAGAAGCCGATGTTGCTGCTGTTCTGCAAAATCGATGGAGTCAGTACACACTACAGAACGCGGGTTCCGGTGCCAACCTGGCATACCTCTTGTGCTATTCTTCCTTCTGGCTTCCATGACCCTCAAGTCAGCTTTAGACTTGGAGACCCACGATATTACCTGTCTGCGATGGCTTGAGGCCTCTTGTCGCTCTTTGGTCTGCAACCTTTGCTCCTCGTGATCGGAATATGCCTTGGCTAGTTGGATGTCACTATGCACGTTTTCGGCCTTGGCCCTGATATCCTCGACATAGATTCGGAGCTCAGTCTGGAATAATTGGGTGACGGCGTTCCAGACTTGGGATTTGACTTGACGAGCATTAGTGCACTATTTCGTATCTTAATACTTTGGAGGTTGACACACGAGGGCGGCGAATCATTGTTATTATCTTCCCACAGCACGTAATGACGGCAGTGTGAAACTTGCAAATTGAAGTCGTAAGACGTGTGAAGTCCTTGAAAATGACTCGGTACTCAGCAAACCGAGAGCATAAGGAACCGAATCCATGTAATAGCTCCACAAAGGATTGAAAGTAGGAGGAGAAGTTGGCGAGAAACTGGGAAACGTGAGACGTCAGCAAAGGCTTCCTTGGTGCATAGAATTGAGGAATCTTTGGTACCAAGAATGACAGCTTGATTGAACCCCATATCAACGCAGAAAGGTCAGGGTTGGATTGGATGTAGGTGTCAACGATGGGAGTGAACTGTTCGATTGTCTGTAGAAAGGAGGCGAGTCTTGACGCGACGCTCTTACCCCTTCGATTCTGGTCAAGTCTGTCCAGCTCGGCCGTGAAGGTGATGATTGACTGAGCATCGTGAGAGGTGTTTTTGAGCCGTTGCAGTTGTTTACGATCCGCGTCATTCAAGACAGCTTGAAAATTAGCAATGGTGTTTTCTAGCTCGATGACGGCTCCGGTTCGGTCGGCCTCGATTTTTCTAGGGGCTGACGAGAGGACGATTTGAGATGCCAAGGGCCTCGGAGAGCTCATCTTTACTGCTCTAGTGCATCCGCACATTCGCGACGGGCTTTGAAGCGGAACAAAGAGTAAGATGTTTTTTTTTTTCTCAGCCTGATATGAGGCCTCACGTGAACGGCCAGGGGTCGAGCTGATTGGGCATTGCCTCAATAGGAAGGCGGATTTTGAGACTCAGCCACTCTAAAAATCGCTGTGAGGCAGATTCAATGTACCCGTTGGTAGAATTTTGTTAAAATCCTAGTATTTTTAGGTACTTAAAACTATATCATATACAGTAGTAAGAATATTCCTAAGAACAGTAGCTTATAAAGCTAAACTTTAACTCTATTATAGAACTTTATTTACTTGTTTCAAAGTCTTTTGCTATTATCTCTACTCCAGTATCCAAGCATAAGAATAAAGCCCTGGAGCTGGTTCACTTGTGTCAGAAATCACTGGACAACTTAGAGCCACTTAAGATAGAGCAATTATCATTCATTCTAGTAAAACCATTATATATCGTCTAAAACTGCGGCAGACACAAGCTCAATCTACATCTATTAACCTCCAGATATATCCCACACCAGAGCGGTATGCTCAGAAAAGCAATAATGCAGCTCTCAGTCCAAGTGCATTTACTTGGGAATGTTGGCGGGGGTGTAAGACTGGTCGGGCTTAACCACCTTGCCGCTAGAGACCTGCTTATCGGTATAGGCAGGGTAGATGATCTGGCGCTTCGAGGAGACGACGGAGAAGGTGGTGAAACCATTGCCGGCGCCGAACTGGCCGCTCCAGCCAGAGGTGATGGTGAAGTCGCCGCACTTGACAGGGCCACCGTTGGCCTGAGAGGCCTTGGAGCCCTTGACGACGTATGTGCAGGAGGTGGCAGCGGCCGTGTGGGTGTTGATCTTGAACTTCCAGGTACAGGCGGTGTTGGCGCCGTTGCAGCTGCGGTTCAGGCCCTGGATGGTCCATTGGGGAGCGGAAGCAGCCATCATGTTAACCTCCGGGGCGGCGGGGGCAGCATTGACGCTGGTGGCCGAGAGGACGGCGGCGATGAAGGCAAGAGAGAACTGCATGTTGATGGTTGAGGATTTGAAGTAGAGTGGTATTGAGAGCTGATGTAAGAGTTGAGTCTTGATGTGTTTGAATGTTTGAGTTGTAGCTGATGAGAAGTTGACTTGAGGGCGTCGTTCAACGGCCTTTATATAGGGATTTCGGTATGGAATGATCATTCCAATTACATAGTGATGCTGAATGCTCAAAAATAGTGTACACAAGCTTGAGGCTCTTTAGCCCAAAGCCACGGCTGATGTACGAGCCAATCGAGCGAGTCTGGAAAGGTCCATTCCAGCCATAGTTCCGCTGTAGCCGAATATCTGTACGCTCAAGCCTCGAGCTTATCACACGTGGGCTAGAAACAGACTTGATTTAGCTGATCTGGCCCTATCGAGTTAGCAACAACTCGCATTACCGTTGGACGACCAGTTAAACAGCCAGATATTTTCGGCACGGCCTATTCCCCTTGCAGGCGACGCTATGCACGCTACAAGTACATAGTCTAGTAAGTAAACCTTGCCTCTTCTGGGCTTGACAACTCAGTCACCGGTTGTTTGCCTTCGTATTTTTTGCCGAATATCCCAATGATCATTCCATAGAGAGTAGTCTGTTCGGAGTCCATTCCCAATCCGTCGTTCCCAACAGAATGCTATAACCAAACTGGACAGCAGGCGAATATCAGGTCGCAATTGATCAGCGCCACAGCTGAAATCTAGGTCTTGGTGTCGGAATATCGGCACCTTGCTAAGAGTCTCGGCTTCACCCGTACTCCAGATTTATGCTTTGATGGCGGTGACACAGGAATGCCAGTCACCTAACTCCCGTCTGTGACGTTACACCATTGATTATCAGTCCATGTCACGTAGTCTTGTGGTCAGATCAGATTATAATCTTGCCTCAATCTATTCAAGTCCGTCGATAGTCGCTCAGAGAGAGCATAGATGACCGCTGTGCTAACGTTGGCTAGTCTGTGCTAGTCGCTTTTCCTAACTCTATGCTATGACGCTCTTCTCCCTCTACGTAGTACAATTTCAGATGCAATTGTAAACCTATTTTTATCTTCAAGACGTCATTTTCACATTTGGTATTTCTAAATGATCACATCTCAGGCTGTCCACCTTCACAAGCTATCCCCAGCCCAATAGCCTCCAGCCTGTCCTCTGCCCTGGATTACACATAACGTGAAGCCATAGATGCGTGTATAACCATTGCTCTTAAACCCTAGAGGATTATTTCTTAGCCGCATCATAGCCGGATTGCCATTGCTTGCAGTATGCTTCAATATCTTTTCGTTGTGTAGGCAGACCGAGTGGAACCTTCTCGTGGTTTTGTTCACGTTGGAGATAAGTCTGTATGTTTGGTGTTGCAGGGAGGTGTCTGAGATTCTCAGCTGTAAGAGGCGTTCTCGGCATTGGAGTTGACGCAGCTTGGGCTTGGCCAAGACTATACAACTATACTCAGTCGTCTCCAATAAACTCGTGGACAGGGGAAAACTCACGGCTTAAGAGTCATGCTGACGGTTCAGTATGTATATGTGATTGAGCTATGAGTGACTGCGAGCGTTTGTGTTTCTTACAGTTTAAACAGCAGGCTTTATATTAATATTATCCCATCCATTAAAACTTGATTGAACCCTCAGGCTTGGAGGTCTGGCTTGGCACACCGCACAAATGATAATTATTCTCTGAGGGTATCGTCAGTCCTGAATATCCTCATGTAGGAACCTGATAGGAAGTCGTTTTTGACCAAGACCAGCGAAAACCTTAGGATCGCATCGACGTCCTTTAACCACATCAACCTAAAATGAGGATAAGTCCCGAACTTGGTTAGAAACACGTACCTCCCGGTATGCGCACCAATATCCTGATGGTTACACAAGCATCGAGGTATGCCCTGTAATCTTGTCCAGTAGCAGGGAATAGCAGGATGTGCACATCTTTTGCGCCCTTTGGTTCGCCTTACACGTCCTCCCTCTTTGTTTCCCCCAACTGGTTCCCGCTACCCTGTTTTCTCCGCCACCGAGTACATCTTGGCAATCAGTGCAAAGGTAGCTATGTACCTATTCCTGTTATGAGCCGCATTTCATGGGTCGTCTGCGTCCCCCACTATCTCTCTGCTCCGACCGGTGCACGATACCCTCAGATATCATATCAATCCATTTTAACAGGCTGCCACTTTCCCCTACGTGAGAAGAGAAGGGGATTATTGTAAATCCTTGAAAACAAAGATTACAGGCTAAGAGGCTAGACCTTATAATTCAAAAATATATGGGGGGAAGCTTCAGGTAACTTAGTATTCAATGCCTAATCAAAGATTGTATTATCTTGATCTATGATCTGGGAATATTGCTAATCTTCTAATAAAATTAAATTACGCAATTAACAAAATACTATCAAGGTGATGCTCATGAATAATGTTGGTCGTATGCTCTTTGCCTCGAGGCCCAGCCCGTCATCAGAAACTATCACCCTCTCGAGCCCTGCCGCCTCCTCTTGTTTGCGTGCAAATCTTCCCCATCCATAGAACTCCGTCCTAGGACTTGCTCGGCAGGCGGTATCACTGAATCCCAAAAATCAGTCGAAAGAGGTTCCTTTCTGCAGGAATACTTCTGGTGAGTTTTAAGATTGTCCATTCGGCTGTATTTTTTCCCGCAACCTGAGCACAGAACGGGCCCCGACTTGTGGTTATTGATTATATGTCTGTTAAGATATGCTTTTCGATGAGACACAACACCTCCTGGGACATAGGAGCAGTACGGGCAATGGTGCTCCTCCATCTCCACGGGTTGATCTGGAAGAACACCATACATGTGGCTAAAGCCTGATTTTCCAACATCAGGTTGCGATCCTGAAGTCGGAATATACTGGGATGTAGTCGAAGAATACGAGTCACCAGACCCATTGAAGCTGGATTGTTGTGCTGACGGCTGGGCCCCTCGTCGATGAAGCTCTGAGAAGAAGACATTGGAAGCCGTACCATGACTATTTGATGACATCTCGGTGGAGTACATAACATCATTTGAACCCGTCTGGGTATTTTGAGGATCAAACTGGAGAAGAGACACGTTCCAAGCTGAATGATGTCGATCATCTGAATGTCGGGTAGTGAGCTCAAGCCCTCTGGCGGAAGGTTGCTGCGTATGGGACTCAGGTGGGAAGCACGAACTACTTCCTTGGCAGTTTGGAGCCTTGGAATTCATCAGAATATCTTCCTCTGGGGACTCTGTGAGACCTTCGCAACTGGTGAACATTGGACATGCTGTATCAATTCTCGGAGGAGGTGCAAAGGTGGATTGGGAGGAAAAGCTACTGGGTCCGCCTGAGTTACTGCTCGTAAGGCCTGGAAGCTCTGGAAGGTCTGGGAGCCTGCTAACATTGTTTGCATGAAGCTCATGGAGAGAAGAAGAGTCCAGCATCGCCACTTGTTGGTGTATTGTTGACAGAGCTGGTACTGGTTGATTTGGCAACCCAGTAGAAGAGTTGAAAGGCTGCTCGAGAGGTGTGCTTAGAGGAGACGGCGTCACATTCATCATGGAGCGGCCATCTTGGTAGCCAGATGCCGACTTTGGGCTTAGAGATGGGCCGTCAGGGAGCCAAGACGCTTGTGATGAGGACCGCGATGCAGAGCGGCTGCGACTGAAGAAGTGCTTGATCTTGTCCATGGCCTTGCTCTTGGTTGAGTCTTTGTCGCTCATCGGAGTGACGTTAACACCAAAGCTAGGTTGTTGATTCGAGCTATCCTCGGAGAGCCTATGGTAATCATCACAGCAGTTGCAGTAGTACTCTTGGCTAGTGCAATGACCGCAGCTCAGCACATGGAGCATCAAGGATTCTGGATCGGTGAAGCTTTTCTTGCACCTGATGAATGGGCAGGACCAGCGGTCGCATCTGTCGTTGAGCTCGTCTCTATACAAAAACAGGTGCATCGCTATAGCAGCGACTACTCTGGCTTTTGCGTAGCTGTCGATTGAGGAAGAAATCTCGGGAACTCTGCAGCTACTATGAACTGAAGAGCCTGAGTGAGATTGCGGTGTTTGCTGGCGACATGCCGGAGACAACGGGCTGACTTCGCTCCGTAAAGTCCATTGTTCCTCGGGGACATTGGTCCAGTTGGAGGTGGTAAGCGACTTAGCCATTCTTCTTACTGTTGTTCGACTGGATGTTGGATGTAGAAGAGACGTGTAAACGCTGAAGCAGAGCCAGGAGTAATGCAGTCGTATGGGAGCAACTGCAAAGACCTTGGGGAAACAACCCTTCTTTTCACGGATCGCGCCTTATTGAGAAAGCTGCCCATCTCTAGAATTGAGGTGGTACAAGGGAGACGCGTCTGACCCTGTCGACACCGATCAACGGATCCTTAAACTAATGCATCTGCAGGATATTTCGGTCGGAGAGGGGGGGTGAAGCGACTCTCGGTATAGATGATGCCCAGAAGACTCGATATGCATCGTTTAGCTTGGCAAGGGAAAGAATATCCTGCATGGCTGCAGGACAGGACTGAGGGTGCAGTCAGGGTACGGACGGTAGAGAGTCGAGGCCTGGAGCGCAGTTGTCAACTTGAGGCTCAACACCAAGAAAACATCGCAAGAGACCCTACCAATAGCTACCCCAAGCAAGCGAGAGTGTGTTGTTCAGATGCGGTCGCCTTTTGCCCCCTCTGGTATCCCTCTAATCCGATTGGTGCCAAGGCCATGACGAATCAGCCTAGGATGATATCCTGAAACCAGTTGTGTCCCCGTGATGTCGTGTTGAGCAGGTCCAAGGGAGTTGCAGTCAACGCCCGGTTGGGTAGGTTGAAAGACGGGAGGGCAGCAGGTGTGGCGTTGGTTAAGGGCCGAATTTGCTCAGTCACTCAAGGTGAGTGAGGACTGAGTGAGCCCATGAAGGAACTCATCGTGGTATGGCTTCATAGCAAAAAGGACTCGTGTCATTTGTCATTGCTGACTGGCCTATCAGCAACGATGCAGGTAGCCATGGGGTGCTTGATGGTTGGATTGCAAAATAGACTGAAAGACTGCCATCAAAGTTACCCTCATCCCATATAGGGGCAGGGGGGGGGG
>JAJJWO010000419.1:0-39477 GCA_021655895.1 Fusarium sp. NRRL 66739
ATAATTAACCTTTTAAATATTATTAAGAACCTTAATAAAGAAGCTAAAAATAGTTAATATCTCTATAAAGAATATATTAAATATATTATAATACTTATAGTTATTTAGATGTTTATGGGTTTATTTTGTTGAACAGGTGCTAAGGCCTTACGTATAAGCAGGGATACTTTAAGATTACAGCCGAAATGGTAAAACCTCTAAGGGGTAGATTTCAACAGAACACAAGATAAATACACAATTCACATCAATGAACCGAATACATATAATGTCTAACAATTAAAAGTCTCAACTGCATCTCAGCGACCTATACACCCAAATGCATACGACCTTCGGTTCATTCTATCACCATATCGGCCAAACACACAGAGAGGACCATTAGCTATGCGTCTCCAGAGGATTAAGACTCCTGGTCCAACGAATTCAAAAAACTGGCGCACGCCTACGACCTATAGCAGTATATTGATCCGACCGATCGTATCCGATGGCCTCAGCGACCAGAACTTCCAGAAATCCAAGACTACCCCAGACAAGCAGATCCAGACGATCCCGATAGTGGCACAATGACGCCAGGCTCAGATTACGTACCGCCCCGGCGAATCGGAGAGTTGACGCCTAAAGGAAGAGCGGAATACAAGCATAATATCAGGATCTACTCTCTGAAAGAAACGGCGTATAGAGAGACGAAGAAACAGAAGCAGAAGTTGGTTGAGTTTGTCCTCAAGACGGTCTCGGCCACATATCAGAAAACATCCTGCGTCACAAGAGACCGATTGGACAAATAGTATCAGGAGCTACAAAGATCTAAAGTAATATACAACAAACGCCTTCAACCCAAAGCGCACGACAAGTACCACAAAGCCGTACATATAGCCCTAAAGATCAATAAACTCAACGAGTGGGTCACAGAGTGGGAGACGACTATAGCCAAAGCGATCAGCAAGAAAGTCCCTAATGCCCTTGATGCGCAATGCTAGGCGGAAGACCTAAACCAAGCAATGTACCATATTCTCCCCAGCTGGGCATCTACTTTCCGACAACACCGACGTCCTTAAATCCTCAATAATTCCCTTAACTATCAAGAGGTCGCTGCCGACATTTAATATAAAGCCAAAATGGCTAACGCTAGCGGGAGGCCATTAGGAATCAAGAGAGGCGCATTTACAGCCACATACGGCGCTGCATCTAGGAACGACAGACCTACAATTATAGACCGCAATAATAACACTATTAAAGTCCAAGGAGACGCCTTAGATTGGGCGACAGACGAAACATCCTATGCATATCGAGATACGTAAGGCTAAGGCCGTAGGCGTAGAGCGCGAGGCGGCGGAAGAGGAGTATCAACAAAACGAAAACAAGCAGAGACAACCGTCAATCTAAACCCAGATGGCCCTACTTATCGAGGATATTTAGGTTTCTATAACTAAAAAGGCTGCTAATACTTATTCTTAGCCCAGAAAGCCGAAGGATAGGAGCCCAACCAAGCGATATAACGATTAATAAACGACCGTCTTAAGAACGATACTGTTTTAGTAGAGAAAGTCAAACGATTATCTAAAAGTAGAGATAGAACCACTTAGGACGAGTGACTTAGGCGAGGTATGGCACACATTAAGGCAAGCTACCTAGTGATATACAACTTTATCGCAGCCTTTAACTATACCCCCTACCCTCTTAAACATTCTGCCATCCTTAACTCTAAATCGACAATCTATATCTTCAATAAAGTATATAGGTTCCTTAACTACCGACCGGCGCCGTCTAAAGACTTTATCTACGCAGGGGAGTCACCAGTGGCCATTTATAGGTATAGGAACGTAGATATTCGCGTTTAAGGACCTTAAGGACCCTCTCTTCTTAGATTGCGAGATATAGCTTATTGTATAAACTTTATATATAATATTATGTCATACCGCCAGTTGTAGAAAAGGGGCTACTACTGGGATACTAAAGGGAATAACAATTAAATCTATAGGAAAGATAATTTAATCCTTTGTACATTAATAGATCATTTCGACCAATACATACTAAAGTATATCGACAAATCAATAACGGCAGCGGCATTCCTAGCCAAACGGAAACAGTATGATTCATAGACTAAACGCCCTCCTTGCAGTAGAGACAAAACCTTTTGGCACCTTCGACTTAGACACCTAGGGCCTAAAGCACTTAAGCACCTTATAGGCCAATCTCAGGGGGTAAAGATCAGAGGGATCTCTACGGTTGAGTGTAATGCTTATGGAATGGCGAAGGTAAAGCGCTAAGTCTATCGACAAAGATGAGTTCCACCCAAGAAGGCTAAGATCCAACTCGCTATTGATTTCTACAACATAAGTAAGGATCTAGGCTACACTTCAGCTATACTAGTCACTGACCGTTACTCTAGCTATATCTAAGACTATTATCTTCCCGATCGAACTGCATTAACGCTTATCGGTACACTTAAGCATCTACTTAGAACACTAGAGCGACAACTCCAGTATAGGCCCAAAGTCATTAAGTGTAATAACGAGATCCCAGATAGTCACCAGGTAAGTGACTTCCTCAGTATTAAAAACGGGATGCGCCTAGAGCCCTCTGCGCCATATGCCCAAAGTCAAAATGGCGGCGCAGAGCGCTTAGGGGGTATAATTAAGGAGAAAGCTTATGCAATAAGAGCTAGAGCAAAGCTGCCTTCGTTCCTTTAGGTTAAGATCTGGCGCGCTGCCGTATACCTATACAATAGGACACCTAAGTATATCTACAATTAGAAGACGCCATATAAGCGTTTCTATACTTACTTTGCCTTTAGGGACGGCATGGTTATCACAGAGCGTAAGCCCAATTAAACACACCTATATGTATATAGCTATAAAGCCTTTACGATGACGACCGATGCTTTAAAAAAGAAGAATCGGCGACAACGACTTAATCCCCAAGGGTAGATAGGATACCTAGTTAGGTATAACTCAATAAACACCTATAGGGTCTAAAATCCATTGACCAATAAGGTCATCTCCACTAGAGACGTGATCTTTAACGAGAAGGAGACGTTCTCTAGGGATGTCCAACACCTCAAGGATGATTTAAAAGAACTAAACGAAAAAGAACTTATTCAGCATCTTACTAATGCTAAGGTCCCACAGGGATCTAACATCAATCTAAATGCTTCAACCCAAAAAGAAGACAAAGAATTAAGCGCCTTGCCTAAAGGACTAGCGTTTAAGCGGGAGGCTATAAGTTATCTACATAGAGGGTTTAAACGTAATCCCACGATTACGCAGGGTGAGACTGGCAGGACACTAGTCGTAGGAGATCACAATCGAGAAGAGCCTGACGGGACTGATCACCCCTACACGACCGCTCGATTTACTTTCTACCTAACCCCAGAGACTTACCCTCTACGGCCTGCTGCCCTTTTGGTCGCTACTATCAGAGAACCTCCCGTAAGGAAGAAAGGGGAAAACCCCCCTCAGTTATAAGCTGCCAAGATGGTGTATGTCTCACCTAGCGCTGGCACTTCCCCGGGACGAGACGGCGCAAATAGAGCCCCTCGTGTCATTTCAACTCTAAGCAGTTACTAAAAGGCCGCATTTAATGCCGGACGACTTACATCTATAAAAGGGACCTAGAATGGCAAGGTGGTAAGTAAGCGGAAGCTTAAGAAGCAGGCGAGCTCGGCCAGCTGCCACCCTAATAGCGGAGAACCTCAGTCTATAGGAAGTCAAGGGGAATCTACTAAGCTGATAGATTCTCCCAATCGCAAAACACAATCTATAAAGCTGACAGATTTAGGTGACAGCCAATGCCAAATACACCGGCGAGACATACCAATATTGCCAAAAAGGCATAAAGACCTTAAGAACTATCCCCTAGGTGACCTATTCCGCAAGGCAGAAAAGACTTATCTTAAAAGCCATAAAGAAATACGCTCCTGGCGTAAGGTTCAGAGAGAAAAAGCCGCAGGCAAAGAACTCCTAGACTGCATATAGGTTTATATATACAAGTTCGACAAGCACAAATGGTTCACCAAGTGTAAGGCCCAGCTCGTTGTACAAGGCGATCAATAGGCCAAGTCGACACACAAGGATACCTATACATCTACACTTGCCGGCAGATCTTTCCGAACACTCATAGCTATAGCTGCTCACTTTGATTTAGAACTTCTTCAGTATAATGTCGTTAACGCCTTTGTTAATGCTGAACTGAAGCAGGACGTCTACATGCGGATGCCCAGAGGCTACCGAAAGCCTGGCCTAATCCTCAAACTTCAGAAAGCACTATACAGCCTACGCCAGTCACCATTACTTTAGCAAAAAGAACTAACCACCACCCTTACGAACATTAGGTTTAAGTCTATACCTCACGAGCCATACTGTCTCTTAAAAGGAGGAATATTAATATTCTTCTATATAGACGACCTCATTATTGCCTACAAAAAGACCAATTAAAAATCGATCAAATAGACAATAGGCAAGCTTTAAGAAAAATACCAACTCTCTAAAGGAAATACGCTACAGTGGTTTCTTAGAATTAAGATTATTTGCAAACAAAACCAACGTCTAATTTAGCTGTCGCAATTGTCATTCGTAAATAAGATCACTAATCATTTTAGGATTCAAGGGGGAAAGCCTTCCCTCACTCCAATAACTACAAAAGAACTTCTTCCAAACAAAGAGCGCGCATCAACAGCGTCAATACAGCAGTATTAACGCAAGACCGGATCAGTACTCTACCTAACAGTAATCACTCGACCCAATATTGCCTTTACTGTTTCTCGACTTTATCGATTCAATATAAACCCAAGCGACAATCACCATGAGGCCTTAGACCACCTATTCCGGTATCTGCAAAACACCAAGGCACTTGCACTACAACTCGGCGGAACAGACACTTTTGATGTATACAGTGACGCTTCCTTTGCCGACAACACAATCGATCGGAAGAGCTCGCAAGCCTACGTGATAAAGCTATTTGAAGGGACTATTGGATGGCGCGCCAACAAGCAGGACACCGTAACTACCTCTACAACAGAGGCAAAGTTGCTGGCACTTGCGCAGGCTGCAAAGGAGTCTATGTTTATCTCTAGGTTAATCACTAAGCTCGGCGTAACCCTTAACAACAGAAGCATCATCATTTAGTGCGATAACGTGCAGACTATTCGGCTGATCAACGCCGACGTGGCTCTCCTGCAGACTAAACTTCGACATATCAACATCTATAACCACTGGCTGCGCCAAGAAGCACTTGCCAACCGGATTTCAGTCCGGCATACTCCCACCACCGAGATGATTACGGATGGCCTCATGAAGGCATTACCCGCTCAGCAGTTCCAGAAGTTCGTCACATAGGTTGGCCTAGTAGATATTAAGGACAGGATTCAAGAGAGAAGGACCAAGGAACTCACTGCGGAGGACTTTATCAGAACAGAGGAACATCTCGATAGAGGAAGAGCCGAATAAGGGATCGGAAGGATGGCCAACCTGACAATAGGAATACGGACTGCACAGACTGAGCCACGATGGCCAGTCTGGGGGGGTGTGTTGAACAGGTGCTAGGGCCTCACGTGCAAGCAGGGATACTTTAAGATTACAGCCGAAATGGTAAAACCTCTAAGGGGTAGATTTCAACAGAACACAAGATAAATACACAATTCACATCAATAAACCGAATACACGTAATGTCTAACAGCTCCCTCCAAATAGTTAGATTTCCCATCCTGCACTGTGCCCGTCACGACTAAAACAGATACAGCGAAGATAACTGTCTCAACTGCCCCAAGCATCAGCAAGCGTATTAAGTCGCTTATATGCTCATGATAACTCACGAATATTGAAATTCAGACCCATAGGCACATTTATTGCCCAACCCAAGACAACCAGCGACAGCGTAACCAGCAGCGCAATCTGGATACTGGATCCGATTGCAACACCCGTGGCCTTGTTTCCACGTAACCAGTCAGTTCACAATAAAACAACCAAGTAAAGAAGTAGGTTGCCACTCACCAAATCCATCTTATTCCTTACAGCCATCACACACGCCGTGGCGTGCTCGGCTGCGTTGCCGACAATGGGGATCAAGATCAAGCCAATAAAGCTCTTGCTAGTATGCGCGTCTTTGGCGATGCTGTCGATACTGCCAACCAAGTAATCTGCACAGAAAGAGATAACAACGGTCACAGCAACCAGTACCGCTGTAGCAGACCAAGGACTCATTACTGATTCAGGCTCGTCCGCTTCCTCATCAAGGGAGGAAGTTCCACCGCTCCCCTCGCTGAATAGATTCTTGTGCGTCCGCAGCTGGAAGCACAGATACAGGGCGTACAGGATAAGAAGGATGATGGCCGTCCCGCGTGAGTGCCAAAGGATGGATTCGGTTTTACCATGCTGATGTGAGCTGTCGAGGATGCTGTAGAGCTACATGTCGACATTAGTGTTCTCCCTAATGCTGATTGTATCACGGTTCTTTGAGCACTGGGCTCTGGGAGGCTGCTCACAGTAGCGGGAATGATCATTGAGGCGGCTGATAGCGCTAACAAGGAGCATGTTGTTTGTGCCATCGCACTGGTGAAGGTTTGCTCGGTACCGTTGCCTGAGTCATCCTTCATGTTGACAAGGCCGCCGAGAAGAAAGCTACTGCCCATGACAAGAAGAAGATTGGATAAAATGGAACCCAGCATTGACGACTGCACGACTTCGATTTGGTTTTTCTTTAGGGCGACAATACTCACGATAAGCTCAACTGCGTTGCCAAAAGTGGCATTCAGCAGCCCTCCTAATGTCTCGCCAAGTGGGATAGAAATCTCTTCCGTAGCAAAGGATAACACCGCTGCCAGAGGAATAATGGCAATGAAGTTCAGCGAGAACACAGCCGCAGGGCTCCAACCAAGCACGCCAGCAATGATACCCAATGGCACGAATGGGAGAAGGACGTTGACGTAGTCTATCGCGTCTGTTCAGTCGTAGTTCAATCAACCAACAGGGACATGCTTACTGCTCATTAGCGTAACTTTAGTGATATGGAAAGTATTTGCTGGCCATTTGATCAGACGATTATGACTGTCTTTGCCAGGCGTGCTTGCGCCATCAAATAAGCGCCTTATGAATCCATGGCGCTCCTCATCCACGGGTGGTACGTGAAGCAGCGGGGATCCCTCGTAGTAGAGCCCAGGGTTGGCGGCTTCATGGTCGCTGGAGATGCGGTTGACCCTTCGGCCGGAGTTTCTACTTGACCAAGTGCGGCGGACCTGTTTGCGAAAGGCTGGGTAGGCTGCTTACGCAGAAAAGATTAGCCAACGATGACTTGTGAAGCTCGGGCGTGAGTTTCAAATGATAGGAGCATAATGGGATCTAAGGCTTCAATGCTGCAGAGATGGAATGACGTCATTGCCTACCAATCATAGTTCTGTCACAGTTTTAAACCCCAAAGAATTATGGAAAGAAGGGTTGGATCAAGCGCTCACTGGCGTCTTGCCCATATTATATATCGAAGGGCCAAAAACGCGGGTGACAGAAACGCCACTCAGTCTCCGATGGAGACTGAGTGCAACATCGAGTTAGCATACGTACGTCCGCCACCCGAGTCACCTATACAGAAAAATTGGGCCCAATCCTTTGTAAGTGAATAAGGCAGACAACCTCTGCGCCCCTCTAGGGCTAGTTATTTTATAGCTCGAATCCGGAATAGGGTGCTCAACCATGGTATAAACAGGTTGCACATTAATATATAAACCCGTTAGTTATTCTAGTTCCACCAACGATGCCACTCTCGATTCTTTGCAAATAAGCAGTATTAACCCCCCCATTGTTTTTGTCACGGGCGCTATTCAAAAGAATCAATATCCCATTTAGAGAGTATCATAGCACGATGGTCCATTCAGCCGATTAAAACTCTCGCTGGTGCAGGGACTGGAATGACGTCGAGCACCGCAAGATAACCTTTAGATTTAATTAAATAAATTTCGCAACAGAAAGGTGGCCACTAGTTACTGAGCCCCGCCCATCGACATCCAACACCCGCTCCAATATCGACTCATCAGGACTGTTCACTGATTACTGCAAGTAGCACTGCTGTTGGCACAGATCTCGTGACGTAGCCTAGCTCCTGGACGTAGATAGGGAAGAATAGACGTATAGTACTATTTGTTATAAGAATGCTCGCCAATGGCAGTTTAATTTATTCTACAGCGAAAAATGATTTACTTAATTAAAGAGTGATCCAGAAGTATGAATGGGTACTGACTGAGTACGAGAAAAACATCAAGTAGTGATAATCTAAAACCGGGACTCGAGGCACGAGGTTGCACCTCCTCAACACTTTTGGAACAGTCACTTAATTGATTTGCCGTCATTCTATAGCGTCATCAGCATTTCAAGGCAGTATGCTCATAAACAAGATATGCTTATGGAGGATTTTTGAGCATCACAATCCGACAGCGGGGCGTGTTACCCCTCTACCTACGGGTTAGCCCGTAAGGCGGTATATGATCTCATTGGATACTGTCACATCATGGCTATTGACGTACTTGTTACGTCCCAGTCGTCGCGCCTTTCACCGTCAACCCCGCCTTCCCAACATTTCAACGTTGTCCTTTGTTCTCACACGCTGAACAGACTTATCTCATCGGCGCTTAATAACAACCACTGCTGAATTGAGCTCACTATGCGTGAGATTGTGAGTTTGCTTCTAATCATGCCTTGGAAGCTCTACAAACTAACCTTGAACTCCCTTTTCGCTTTAGGTGCATCTTCAAGCTGGCCAATGTGTGAATATCACGCCCTTCTCGTTACATTTCTTTCCCATTTCTTCTTAATGCAGCATATTAACACCAATAGGGCAACCAAATCGGCTCTGCCTTCTGGCAGACCATTTCGGGCGAGCATGGTTTGGATAGCAGTGGCATGTAGGCAACCTATTCAAAACGCCACTCAATATTCACCCTTCTCACTCATCAATCTAGGTATAATGGGACCTCCGAACTACAGCTTGCGCGCATGAGCGTCTATTTCAACGAGGTATGCGATATTGCGTGACCCATTCCAGACTATCGTCGGCCTCTGATCGAGTTTGCATAGACATCCAGCAATAAGTACGTGCCACGTGCCGTGCTCGTTGACCTAGAACCTGGCACAATGGATGCGGTGCGCTCCGGCCCGCTTAGCCAGCTCTTTCGTCCCGACAACTTTGTCTTTGGACACTCGAGCGCCGGAAATAACTGGGCTAAGGGTCACTACACCGAGGGCGCTGAGTTGGTTGATCAGGTACTGGACGTGGTCCGTCGTGAGGCTGAAGGCTGCGACTCCCTCCAAGGCTTCCAAATCACCCACTCGCTCGGTGGCGGTACGGGCTCCGGCATGGGCACGCTGCTGATTTCCAAGATTCGTGAAGGTGAGATTGATACCACTGATGTGACGCATATTTCGATGCACTATCTCTCACAGTTCTAACCGCCTATTAAGAGTTCCCGGACCGTATGATGGCTACCTTCAGTGTAGTACCGTCTCCCAAGGTGTCTGATACTGTCGTGGAGCCGTATAATGCCACGCTTTCGGTCCATCAGCTGGTTGAAAATTCAGATGCGACTTTCTGTATCGATAACGAGGCTCTGTATGATATCTGCAAGGGTACCCTGAAGCTGTCGAATCCTTCCTATGGTGACCTTAATCACCTCGTATCAACCGTCATGTCTGGCGTGTCAACTTCGCTGCGCTTTCCGGGTCAGCTAAACTCTGACCTTCGCAAGATGGCCGTTAATTTGGTAGGAAGACTCGTTCATCTAGGCAATTATCATTGTAATCGAAGAATATTGTGGCTAAACATTCCTCCTGGTCTAGGTCCCCTTCCCCCGCCTACACTTCTTCATGGTTGGCTTTGCGCCCCTCACTAGCCGTGGCTCGCACTCGTTCAGTGCTGTCTCTATCCCTGGGCTTATCCAGCAGCTGTTTGACCCCAGGAACATGATGACAGGCTCTGATTTCCGAAACGGCCGCTACCTGACCTGCTCTGCCATCTTTCGCGGAAAGGTGTCTGCGAAGGAGGTGGAGGACCAGATGCACAAGATTCAGCAGAAGAACTCGGCTTACTTTGTTGAATGGATTCCCAATAACGTGCAGACGAGTCTATGCTCTGTCCCGCCGCATGGGTTGAAGATGTCGTCAACTTTTGTCGGTAACTCGACCGCCATCCAAGAGATCTTTAAGCGCGTTGGCGAGCAGTTCACCGCTATGTTTCGCCGCAAGGCCTTCTTGCACTGGTATACCGGAGAAGGCATGGACGAGATGGAGTTTACGGAGGCTGAGTCCAATATGAATGACCTAGTATCGGAGTACCAGCAGTACCAGGACGCAGTCATCGACGACGACGTCTATAGCGTGGAGGAGTATGACGAGGAGGAAGTCCCCGCCAAGGTCGACGCTTAGTCCATCGCAACCTTGTAGTCGGACAGCACATAGCTTGTCATAGTAGGCTCACATAAGGCCATGACGCCCTGTGGAAGCAGTGACTATTGAAGGACAATCATTATATACCCAATAGGGCTTGGTAGTCGCTAGGCGGTCTAGTTAGTTCGCGCTATTACGTATTAGAGATCTCACATAGCTCTCGAGTAGTTGAAAGATGTCAATCTACCTCAAACAGAGCCTCGTGTTACGTCAGATAAGAGACTCATTATCCCTGACGGTCAGTAAAATCATACATAGATGAGACTTTTGCGGTTTTCACCGTAAGTTCTCCCGCTATAAAACCGCTGACGAGCATCCAGGATGAATGGTTAGTTATGTGCCTTCCGAATAATGTCTACTGCTGTTACCTACCAACACGTTGTTCTTATTATTTGCAGCTATTAGATAATGGAATTTTTGATATTATTAAAAGTGCGTATTGGAAGGAACTCTAAAACACGGCTAGTTTGATTGATTCTGCACCGGATAACTAAGTTAACTTTATTCAGATATATGCGAAAGTCGGAGAGGCGCGTATGAGAAAGGAGATGAATTTATATGACTGGAGACCTACTGGATACTGACCTATTTGACTGAGAGCAGAAATGTGATTTCTATTGCACAGGAATGCCGGGGATATGCTTATACTGGATCTCTTGAGGACTCGCCTAGGAGTCTACAATCCCTCAACATAAATGGCTTCAAAGGTAGGCCCTTTGCGGTCTAGACTTCCATGTCTATCATCGAGACTCTTGTGGCTCACTTATTTAGCAAGATCATCCTTGACAAGCCTCCCCCCCACACCAAAGTTCTTTGGAGGCTTGCGCAGAGTCGCATAGTGAGTCGAGACTTGATACCCAAAGATACAGGCACAATAGTCATCACTGATCACCATCTTAATTGTCAATCCACCTCATTCCTCTACAACGGTTCTCAACCCCGCCGAGGCCATCCTGCGGACATCTTCCCTTCATCAGGATCAACAAGTACTCTATATCTAAAAACGAGACAGTCTTCATCATCTCATAGAGCGGTGAATCATGAGTTATATTGGCTCCGAGCTGCCTCTGAATATCAGTAGACGCAGCCACCATCTTGTAGCAGGTTAACATCTCTGAGTAGCCAGTTATCTGTGAATCTCGAATCGGTGAAGCTGGAAGCAAAGGCAATCGCTGATTCTTGACACCCAATTAATACCCTCGTGGTATCGAATATACTTATCGTCCAACCAATAACTAATCTAAATCCGCATCTTTCAAGATATCATCAGCATCTACACCAAGTTTTGGATAAGTAATCTCCTTGTATCCCACTTGTTTGAGCGGTTCGGCCCGTCAGAGGCAAGGTCGCTGTTCTGTGGGGGGCGAAACAAAACGTTACTGAGGTCATCTGAGACTAGATTCGCTGGTTACTCGTTTACAAGCCACGCATAAGTGTGTATCCTGTTGCACAGCCTTCCGATGGGCTCTCTCGCCCCGTTTGAGCCTCAATGAACAAGGCCAACTGGGGAAGAAGTGCAAGACGGGCGAGCGAGAAATTCCGCATTTAAGGTGGTGTATGCAGGGTTTGTATATTGTTGGTTTATTTGGGTGTGTGAAAACTATTGTGTAGTTGTTAGACAGTTTTGGTATGAGTACTCGAAATTGAAAGCTCTAAAAAGTGCATATGGTAAGGCCACCTGATAGCTGAACTTTAAGATACGATACGATACAATACAATCTATTACGCCCGGCAGCTTATTCAACCGAAAGGGCACACTAGTCACTGATGCTTACGTACATTGCCTGCTTCTCATCCTCGTTTCCACAAGCCCATCCTGTGCCGTATACTGCTCAACTTGTGCCCGCATTTCAAATAGCCCATACTAGACCTTACTTTTTCTCTAAACAAGTAGACGGCTAACAATAGCCCTTAAGTAAAACACAGAAAGAGCAGAAGAGCCTCTAAACCTGTACACTACTGTCTAGTCCACCAGTTCTGATACCTTGCTATCTGGCGTTCGAACTTACGGAACCACTGGGGAGCCTAAAACTGCCTCTTGTCTTTTATTAATTCATTTGATGTAGGCTTTAAATGGATGTTTGCTCTTTCGTCTAATAAGCTCACTCGTGAGATAAGCCTATGATAGATTACCATTTGCCTTTGACGAAACCATTATTTCAATGCTAGGTAATTATATACCTTGGTCTAGCCGTTGCGCCACAGATGCTCTTCGAAATGTTTTTTAGGATGTTTGCTTCGATGTAGTATCAGGAATTACTAGATACCCAATAGCGACCAGCTGCGCTGCCATACAAAATGCAGATATATATATTGCTACCTCTTGCAAGGCGAGACAGGTACCGTGGGTTCGACATCGGTTAGGCTCTATTCTCTATCCCTTGAGGTGTATGTGACTGTTTACCGTTGACTAACAGTATGCACTTGAATTCGCCCATCACCATTGCATATACCAATAATGGCCGGCAGTGATAATTTTGAGCCTGCGCACCCTCGCCAACAGCCCCGTGTTCAATTGATAAGATCGTGATATCCCGTACGATAATATTCTTCTTACACATGATTCTGTTTTAAAACGTGTTCTAGAGGCACTTGTCTATCCTGGGTGCGGCAGTGCATACGACATACCTACCGATGAAAAAGAGGGATATGATTTTAGTAGCATATGGAAATACAAGACAAGCTATAAATTCTTAGAACTTGAATAGTTTTCTTTGCACACAACGGTCGTGATGATTTCGTTATAGTTACTCATTGACCCATCTATCATCAGGACATCTACTTAAAATGACCAACCAAGTACTTTACATTATTACATCATACTAATTCCCAGATTAAGCTTCATTTCGATAGACCTGTGCTCCCTGATTTCTGAACATGATTGTGTCTCTTCGCTGGAGAATCATCAGTGCTCGATTCAACACCTGCTCACTGTACACCTTGCCCCCTACCATCTCTCTCCGTAGTGTGGACAGACTTGTGCTCCATCCGATAGGTAGACGGCGCTTGAGCTCAGTCTCGAGACGGTTCACCTCCTCGTTCAACTCACGGCTGCCCTGGTTGCTGCCCTGGTTGGCCGCGTCCATGGTAGAGCATAGGAATAGCCGGATAGCCTCATCAACGTGCGCCTCGGTGGCAACGGGAGAGAGGGTGAGTTTGGCAAGAGACTCGGTGATACGCACGATAGCTTCCAGCTGTCGGATTGTGATAGGAATAGAGGAGCGAGTGTTGGCTTCTATTTCGGCGTCATGGATTTGGCGACGGATAGAGACAAAGTGAGAGGAGAGCTTCTCAGCTGCTTCGGGACTGAGTCGAGGAGCGCAGCGACTTTGAGAGGTTAGTATACATGGCGGAAGAGCCAAAAGGAACTGAGCAACTTACGTCTTACAGTAGGTTATATATCTTCGCATCTTGTCGATAGGGATCTCAGACGCGACCATTTCATCGGCTCCCCGACCAGTCATCTGGATACCAAGAACGTGCTTAGCCATCTTCTCGTCCTTCTCGCGGCTATGATCATCCTTGATAATGAAAATCATGTCGAAACGCGACAGGATGGTGGTCTGGAAATCGATATTCTCTCCAGGAGTTTTCATGTCATCGTATCGACCAAAGATGGGATTGGCAGCAGCGAGGACTGATGTTCGCGCGTTGAGAATGGTGGTGATACCGGCCTTGGCGATGGAAATGGTTTGCTGTTCCATGGCCTCGTGGATAGCGACTCGGTCTTCAGCTCGCATCTTATCAAACTCATCAATACACACTACTCCACCATCGGCCAGAACCATAGCACCACCTTCAAGATAGAATTCGCGGGTAGACTGATCACGCTGGACGGATGCTGTCAATCCAGCGGCAGATGAACCTTTTCCGGAGGTGTAGATAGAGATGGGTGCTGCTTTCTCGACAAACTTTAGAAGTTGAGACTTGGCTGTACCAGGATCACCGAGAAGTAGTACGTTGATATCGCCTCTAAGTTTCATGCCATCAGGGAGGATCTTTTTTGAGCCACCTAACAGGAGGCAGAGAATTGACTTCTTGATGTCCTGGTGTCCGTAAATTGAAGGAGCGATACAAGCAGCCATGACATTGTAAATGTCTGACCGTCTGCTCAGTTCCAAGAATTCTTGCTCTTCCTCCTCTGAGAAAGTGGCGTTGCCCTTGGCTGCTTGATCAATGTCTGACCGGATTCCAACTGCCCTTAGATAAGGGGTGCGGATAGCCACTGCGCCACCGTTAGATGAGTTTTTGGAGGCCTTATTTTGGTAGATGGAGAAGATGCCCATGACAGTGCACCTCGATCCCGGAACGACCCGGTTTGTTAGGTATCTGTCGGCTGAGATGAGAACATGTCTGGGCAGTTCTCCAACAGGGACTTGATCAGGCGCTTCCTGAAGCTTGATGATCTGCTGGTCGACGAATTGTGACTTCTCGTGTACGACAAAGTACGGATCCAAGGGGCACTTTGGCGTGGGATCGTTGGGAATTCTGCTACGAGCGCATTGTCGGGGCAGAGAGACACCAGTGAATCCACCCAAGATAGGAATGGCTTGTGTGTGTCCGCAATTTCGACATTGTATATGAAGTTCTGTTACTTTTGAGGACATAACGGAGGCACCGATGACGATACCTGGTACCCGGACCAATCGAGCAATAGCCATCGAATCGAGGTTGCGAATGGACACATCGTCTGCGTTGGAATGAAGAAGGAGCTGGTGCTTGGGGATCTCGACTTTGGGCTCGTGAGGGAAGATAATGCGGTGGGTGCACTTCATCAAAGCATATTCAAACTATGGGATGTCAGAAGTTGGAGAATTAAGCTGCTGCATAGTCCTTACCAAAGGGATGACCTCGGCTGGCTCGGATGTCAACCGATGCGCCAACTCCTCGTTGAAGCCGATCAAGTCATTGATGTTGACATCGCAGTAGTACCTCTTTAGCAGTGCGTTCTCTCTTAGTTGATCTCTGTCGAAGCGTCAGTATATCAAGTCATGTAACCCGTGGGCAATCGGCGCAAACCTGTAGACAAAGTTGTTGCCAAGCCGAAAGTCAAGGATAAAGGTTTCGAGTTGCGTTTGAAGCTGTAGGCGAGTATTTCTATTCTCACCGAAACTCGGCTCGTAGACGTGCGCAGAGTAGATCGATCCGCGGTCCATCATGATGTGATCTGTTAATACTCTGATATCTCCTTGGCTCGTCTGCGAGCACAGGAGTTGACAGGGACTCTAGAGATCATATTTGTGAAATATGGAGTGGCTTGCTCCAGGTTGGTAGGGTAACTAAGTGGATGCAATAATGCACGCGACCCTTGAGAGAAGACGTCACGCGTGGTTATAGTGGTTGCGGTGCTGAAGCCAGCGGCCCTGATCAGGGATAGGGCAGTGATAGAGCTCGACTTATCATCACAGTCAGCGTCAAGGAAATACCCATTGGCTCATGGAATGGGGCCCAGCGAGCCAACCTTGCTTGCCAGGTTAGGCACAAAATTGAGGGACATCGGCAGGGCCCGATTTTAGCTATGTTTTACAGAATAGGGCATTAACCATCTTTTGAGCTTCATATGTTGCCTAGGATCATTGTAAAGCAACGGTATTCAAAGCGAGAGATTCAAGATAGCCTGAGCTTCATTATATTTTTAACCGCACCAAAGGGCATCGGAAAACAACTGTCGTTGGTTCTACCAACAAGTGTGTGTGCCTCGTTTTGAATGTGATGCTGTGTCAAGGTGCAGCTTCTGGATTGCATCTAGCATTAACCGGCTCTAAGCCTAAGACGCAATCGCCTCGCCTGGGTGACAACTCAGTAACGCCTGGCAAGGGCCCATTAAATACGTGGTCTAGAGTAAAGAGGTGACCAAGAGAGGACACTAATGAGCGATTGGTTTGCCGGCTTAGGTCCTCAAATTTCCGGAACACATGGGGTCGAAGTCCGGATCTCTGGTGGTGCCAAACCCGGACAGACGAGTTCTTGCTCACAGCAGATTAGAGTTTTAGGTCAACAATTGGTTGGATATTGTGGCTCGACGCTCCACGCCCCACTATAATACCACCCCCATCTCTCTATACTGTGATTGGATAGGAGCCATCGCAGTGCGTCTGGTCGTTGTGATTGGCCATTGGAAACAGGAAAACAAGATGAGACGAGACTTATGACGCGCCATGACGCGTCGCGTCTCAACTGAATCTGCAAACCTCGAGCGTCGTACCAGGACTATGAGGAAGAGCATGAGATGAGTTCGTCTGGGCAGCTGCGTTTAGAAGCTAAGTCGGTTTCCATGGAATTGATATCCCAGGACCTCACTTATCAATGTGGCCAAAAAGCGTCAATCCATGGCCCAATATCGTTCTGAGGGGTAAATCTCCCTCCACAGTGCAAAGCCATCCCCAGCCGGAATTTCACTACCTGTCAACTAAGCCCTCACCTGGCTCAATTCTCTAGTAGGCCCTCCTCGTATTCTATCTGAACGCTTGGATGCTGTCTCTCTAGCTCAATCCTAGCCTCCTCCATAATTAACTCACTCTAGCTTATTCTACTGATTCTGTCGACGCGTTGGACACAGTTGATTTGTTCGACTCCAAATTATTTCGTTATATCTTATCCTTAAGCTCGTCTTTCTGTCCCCCGCTTGGGGGGCTTCTTGCTGTCCTTAGACTTCCTAGATCTGCCGATTCCCGACTCTCATTCCTTGGGTTCGCTGTAAATTTCAGTCTCACAAGCCCCGTCTCGTGGCTTGCTCTTCCCAGGATGCAGTTACTATCACTGTGCTGATAAGTGTCGTCTTTGTTGGAACCGCCGGTAGCCTCCTCTGTGTATTCAGGCTAACCATCAAGACTCTGATCGGCCTAGGAACGTTCTTCCTCGCTAGACATACTCTGCTACCAACAATGGTATATCACGTATAGCAACTGAGTGACACCTAATCATTTAATGAGCTATTTATAATTTTCCAGGATGCGAAAGGAATTTATCATTTCAGTTCTAATGCACAGTGTACGAATTTGATGGACTTGGCGCAACTTAATTCCATTAATATAAAATAAACGCAGGTTCATAGCTGAAGCTTATAGCCTGTCCGTCAAGACCTTGTTTATCTTAGCAATGCGAGCGTAGACGCTGAGATCAATAGTTCGGTCACCGACAGCGACAATAAGCCCTCCGATAACCTCAGGGTCGATCTGTATCAATAAACGTTAAGCTGGGGCCGAAACGAATGCCGACTGGCGAAAAGTATAATGTACCTTGTTGGTGACCTTAAGCTTCTTGCCCTGACCGACATAGGAGGACTTGGAAACAGCAGTCTCTAGTCGCGATAGAATTTTATTATCCAGTCGCTCGGCGCTCGTGATGGTCATCTCTACCTCACCCCGCTTGGCGGACATTAGCTCACCAAACTTCTCGCACACAGCCTGAAGGTGACCCAGTCGATTGTTATCAGCGAGAGTCTGTAGCAAATTCTTGACAGTCACAACGTTGGTACCTGTGTGCTTGCTCAGCTCGGCTACGATCGCCGACTTGTCCTCGGCGGTCAGCCTCGGCGTTGACAGGACTTTCGTCAACTTGGTGTCCTTTATAAAGATGTTGCTCAGATTGACGATAGCTTTGGCGGTAAGGTCGAGGGTTGACATCTTGGCCGCGGCAGTATACTAAATTAACACAGTCAGCATATGATACTTCGGCTCTACCTCACTCAACATAGCCGCATTGGCCCATTGCAAAGGACGATACAGCGGCATACTAGGGCGGTGGCATAAGTTCCATCAAGGCCATGAAGGTAGACTGGGGGTCGGCTGTCATTGGCGGCGCCGGTGAAGTTTCGTGCAGGCCCTACTCGGAGGAAAGGGGTAGTAGGTTGGAGTGTCGCGGCACGGATGATACCGAAGACTTGTCGCGAGAACATGGCTATGGCTGAGGGATTGGGATGCAGGCGTTTTTAAAATTTGGATTTCTTGGTTGTGGTTTCGTTGTTGGCCAGTTTTGGAAGCTTGTGTGTCGCACTGAACGTGAATGAACAGCAGCAGTGTGTTGATTAATTGTAGCTGCCTAAGACGCGGGATTACTCCTACTTTTAACGTATAGGCTTCTCTTGAAGCATGTAACTGGATAGCCAAACATGGGTGTCTCTTAAGGCTTGTCCGCATCTTGACTTTGCATGCGCATGATGCGCTAGCGAAATGTGGGCGCAACGGCCAATCATAAGCATCATGTTACCTAAGAGACGCTGGTGGGTGATACACAGCCCAAAAACGGGGGTGTGCAACAAAGGGCGTGTGCAGAAGAACCCGAATTGACCTACTGAGGAAGGCTTCATAACGAGGCATCAGGTCGGTACCTTTGTACTAATACACTCTCCTAGCGGCGTTGACATTTTGACGTAACTAGCCGGCAGAGTGGGAATGTAGCAGATTGATGTCAGTGTGTCAGACAGAAAAGAGTTTCCGTCTGTTGTCACGAACGATGGACCGGACCCTCAAGTGAGATAAGATATCAGTAAATCATCCACCAATGGCATGCCCTTTCTCTGGTCCACAGTATACCGATATCCATTGTACGTCAGAGCTACCCTCCGCGGATCTAACACAATGCCTTGCATTATTTAATTTCACCCTTGGAATTACGCCTCGTACCTCTCATTCTGGGGCCTCTTCTAGCAAAGCTATCTCGCAACCAGAGGCTCATCCAGCTATCAACGTATATCATAATAGTATTCTCTTCTCTGCGCAAGGCTGTCACGAAACCATCTTCTCCGCTATATCTTCTTTGAAGTTATACATCTCTGCAATCAATTCTTTCTCGTCGTAGGATCTCTCTATTGCTTTTCCGCATGTTTCGAAATAAGCTTCTACAAATCATTTGGACTGTCGCGTCTGCCACGAACAGGAACACCATTGTAAATGTAACGCAGCCCTTTTATCCACTCGATATTGGTGCTTGTTGGAACCGCGTCAGGAATAGCCATATCTGTAGGGCTGTGAGGAGCCTAATCCATTTTCCACCAACAAACTGCTAATCAGTTAGGCCCCTTCCAGAGCTATTTCTGTTGCGCGTATCTTACGGGAGCTACATCGGCAGGCTCGGGATGCAAATATAGAATCCAGTGATGACTGGAGCTGTGCTGCTTATCGTGAAATGCAACAGTTGCGCGGTTGCAATACTGGTGTAAAGCGCAGTCCTGCAGCCGCCCAGATTTACACTCCTGCTCCGGCTCCACGTAGTAACGCCGGTGAAATGACTATAGAGGAGTGAAAGGTTGTGGCGTTAGAGGCTATCGCCGAGACAGCTCGACTCTGGTTTGTAAGTGTGTGCGCCGATAGCTATATATTTCGTCTGCTAAAATGTTGTATAAAAGCTCAATTGCCCCAACAAGGAAAACAAGACCGACAAGAGGAGCGGTTGTAGATGAGTGAGTGCTGCCTTTGCCAAGGAAGAGGTGGTTAGCATAGCTGAGGCATATTCAGAACGCGGGATAGAATTATCGAGCGTTGGGAGGCAACTAAATTAAACACAATGACGAAAACTTCCTAACACGATGCGCTTAATTAATTGATATTGTGATGGGCGTTAAGATCCAGCAGCAGGTCTGCCAAAAAAAAAAAAGTCCAAAAGAAGACGAAATTTGTGTAAAGCTCGGGCTCTTTACAAGACGACGCTACCTAGGATTGCATTTCACATGGGTTCAACTCAAGACCAAAAGTCGGCCTCTCTTCGTGACGAATTCGTTCCTCTTGAAGAGAAATATGAATCACGGGATGCCCTATCTTGCGCGTTTAACATCTGGATCATGATTTGGGGCTACGTTTCCATAACTGGAAGGCCAACTAAGGGCGAAGCCGGCACGTAAACGACGACATTAATATGTGGCCGCCGCCACAACTATCCTATTAATTTACAAAGGCGGAGACTAGAGGTGAATACTAAAACAATAAGCTGCGAATTACTGGTACTAGACAAGGGGGACCCCGATAAGACTACCTTGTTTCTATGTCACCTTTCTGTTAAACGATTCATGCTATGAGCTTTGTGTCGAGAAATCGGTTAGTTTCCAGTCATACTCCAGCCCAAAAGGTTACTTACGGCAGTGGTCCTAGGCAGAGCCAAGAGCGCCAGTAGGGCTTGATGTAGCTCTCCAGATTTGGGTATGGAAGCAACCAGGCATTCGATCCAATGGCCCCAACCCTATTTGTTCTTCAGCATCTATGAATCGGACAGAAAGTCCATGGCTTGCATCCCAAAGCTTATGCAGCCATCCTTCCTGCATGGTCTCCTCCATGCCGTAGACTTCTAATAGTAGTTAAAACCAAGGTCACGGCTGCGTTGATAGTCCTCAAATTCTGATCGAATGGACTACTTAGTAGCATTTTGTTGCTGCGAGTATTAACAAGATCATGAGGAGGACGAACTGTTTCATCAGCTACGCCTATTCAACTCTGATTTTGACATAGTTTTCGACCCTAGTCAGGGATAGAACCCAGTCTTGGTATCGTACCGCCAAACTCCTTGGGTCAATAAAGTACATTGATGGTTTATTGTTGCAACTGATAAGGTACATGATGAGCATATGCGTCAAACAACATATGTACGGGAGGGAATTCATGTGATCGTCTGTTTCAGAATATCAGCTTATACTGGTCAGAAATGGTTAAAATAATATCCTACAGTGTCCCATTTTTCTGCCGAGCCTGTTAACAATGCCTTAATAATGCTTTCTATAAATGCGTATTAGTAATTGTTGTAGGGTAGCGCCCCAGAAACTTCTGGTAATTTGGCAATGTTAAGAGCTTGGATTTGAGGAATGTTACGGGAGACTGATTATGAGAGCCCGATAGATGTCCTGGTGCTTCTGGCTGCCTCCCGCACCGACTGCTGCAAGCCCAAAGCGTAACCGGCTTAAGTGGCAACTCAGCAGCACCTGGCTGCATACAGATATCATCAAGACCCCTGACGTGCGCGGCTGGGATTGAAAAAGCAATAAAAAGAGAGCACCAATGAGCGGTTGGTATACCGCCTCAGGCCCTTGAATTTCCGGAGTACATCTTTTTTATGCACTCTTAAGTGCCAAAGGGTGCGTGCAGCCTGATGTCTGAGTACCGACTCAGGGAAAGGCTCACTCCAAGTTAGACCTCTGTTATTTCATTCTATGCGCCGAAGTCAAGATCTCTGGTGGTACAAAATTCGTATGAGATGTAACAGAGCTAGTCTAATAGTTTGAGTAACCAGAAACGGGGTAACTAAATGGAAAATCAATTAACAGTCGACGAGCTCTTGCTCTCTGCAGATCAGTGTCCCAGGTTAGCAAGTACCTCGCTAAGGTACAGCCCTTCCTCACTGTAATATGATTGGGCCGGGGCTCTCGGAGCCCATCTGGCCGCTGTGATTGGTCATTGGGAACTGGAAAACAAGGTAAGGCAGGGCCCATGACGCGCCATGACGCGTCGCGTTCCAACCGGATATGCAAAGCTTCAGGTCTGTTCAAGGAAGCTCCTGACTCTTTGTACCTTTGTATGGCTCATTAACGTGTCCTTTGTGGGATTGCGACAAGTTGTGATACACGGCTCAATCTGCGTGGTGAAAGTAGAGCCGATAATTAAAGTACAGTTCGCAAAATCTGTTAGGACAGGACAAGAACCAGGGGGTGCAAGATTGGCCTTGTTTCCTGGGCATTGCACGATGCAACTTTGATTAAGTCGATAAACTTTCCTTTGACAATATAACGACGTTTCCGGCTGAAATTTCATCCATTCTCATCATCTCCAGAGATGACATACCCTTCTACCAGATAAGAACCAGTAATGGCAAGGGCTCCGTGAGACTTTTAGGCTTACATTTGTTGAGCAAGTTTTTCCCGCTCTTATCAAATTACTATGAAAGACCATCGACCATCTAAAGGGTTGCAGGTGCTAAATATCATCCTAATAAAGTGCACATAGGAGTTACTAAAAACATAAACATGGGGCAGGTCTAGACTGGGTGACAGGGTAGTAGCGATGCGCTGTACTTTCCTGCAGGTAATTCCTGTTTTATGTCCACGCTGTTGCATTTTAGCGTTGTCAAGCATAATCCCTGCTGCTGGAACAGGATAGAACTAGCGCTGATTGGCTATATGGAAGCGGAGTGTTCCGAGGAAGGAAATTAAGGAGGTATGTTCTCGTAGTAAATGACGTTCGTCTTCCCCCCTCACCTCCTTTTTACCCCATTATGTCGCAGTTGCATATGCGGCACGCCGGTACGGCACTTTTTTTCTTCTTCTTTAGGGGGTGGGATGTTACGATAAATTTGCTTCCTCCAAGGCATGTTTGGAATCGCAGACTTCCTCGTTATCGCAAGGCTATCAGATTTCAATAAGTGAGGGACTTTAACTGTTGTAATAAGTGGCGTCATACTTCCCAAGAATATTATGTTACCTTGCATTTGCATCGAGATTTACGCTTAGCACCTCTAACGGCTTTATGCCTAATTCAGATCAAGACCAGTCGTATCATAGTCGAGGATGTGAGACGGAAGCGGCAGCGGAGCATATCGGTAAGCCTCTTGGCGGTTGAAAAATCAATGGAAATTCCTTAGGTTTATAGTCGATATTGGCATAGTACGTTGACTCAGAATGCCTCAGAGTACGTAGTTTTACGTCCTAGGGCTTCCCAAGGAGTTATTGGAACTTCTTACGACACAATAGAATTTGGATAACAATACGAGGTCTAAGTGGAATCATCAAAGGACCCTAAAACCACCCAACTGCTCCAGTCGATAAAGCTTGAGACGAGGAGGACCTCACATCGTAACACCATGGCGCACCCATTGACAGGATTTACAACCTCTAGGATCAAATTTAGAACCGCTTACAGTTAAAGCGAATTATAAACTTTCCTAGCACTGTGAAGTGGCATCTGGTAGCTGCCGCGATGTTGTTAGTGTCTAATTGACAAACACGACGTGGCTGCCAATCTGTCCCCCCTTCCATTTTCTGCCGCTCTTTTTGTCAAGTAAACAAGCTCTTTGGCGGCAGCTGTAGCGCCAAACCCTAGATAAAAGCTGGTGTGGACAGATACAGCTCCATAGCCTGTAGCAAGGATTCTGTTTCTTAGGCAAAGACGACTGATAATACCAGGACTACTGATTCGAACTTAGTTCTACCCCTCATCCCACAGTTAGTTAAGTGGCGTTTGAGAGTCACCATCAGATGCCCTGCCTCTACTGATATTTAAATCATTTCAACCTAGCTATCCATTCAATCCAAAGGGAGAAATCGAAAAAAACGTATTATTGTTCTGATTACTCGAGCTTTCCATAAACTGGGATGAAATACGACATCTCCCTGCATTGAATGTATAACTAGCAATACCACCTTCCGAAAGACAGTGCACAGTTGTACAACCAGCCTGAACGCCCTACCAACGCTGCAAGGAGAAAGCTCTCCCGGCCGTCATCCGAAGGGGCCACAAGCAGTCATGCTATCAAGGTTACATGGCCGTCTTCATCTACCTTGGTATCCTTACCACCGCCAACGCCTTGTTAGAGAGCCCACATCACGCAAAGCAGATTATTTTGAGTTACACGACAAAGCTCAGCATTTCGTCCAAGCCGATTCACCGGTTATTATGAGGTCTGAACCACAGTTTATAGAAGAAGCCCACGAGAACTTTTTACACAAGCCACTGAATTCAACAACATCACTCTATGTTATACAGTCTCCATCAACCCGATGGGAAATTATTAGTTCAAGTACAGTCTTCAAGACCACCGAAAATCCGAAGTCTGTGAAGCTGGAGAGGTTATGGATATCTGCTGACGAAAAGTCCTTCTTGGGGTCCGTCGCAGTAGCCAATCTCGCAGACGAGAAATCAGTCACTTGCAGGTTTACCTTTGATCATTGGGAAACAATTTCTGAAGTTCATGCCCACTACGCACATGGCTTGCCAGGTACAAATACTCAAAATGAGTTTGACCGTTTCTTGTTTACGCTGGAGCTCCCAGATGTGGCTCTGGTTGATGCTGGAATCAAGACGTTCCACTGCTGCATCCGATACGTCGCCAACGCCCAAGAGTTCTGGGATGACAATAATAGCCTCGATTATCAAGTTAGCTTCAGAAGGAAATAATCTTCTGATATATAGGAGGGCCATTCTTTGCGAGGCTTTTAAAATCCAGACTTGTGTCACAAAATAGCTAGCTTTGAGCATCCAATAATGGTTTCAATATCCCTTGAGTTGTGTTGAACCTCCCACTACATCACGACAAAAGGGTACAGCCAATTAAAATGCACTATACTAGAAATACCTACTCCCCCACTTAATTTAGCCTATGATAAAAGTACCAGCAATCTCTCGAGTTACAAATCGCTACATCACACTGCTCACATCCCCAAATTGACTGACGCCTTCTTTTGTTATTGCTCACCGGCGCCAAAGGCCTCCTTGTACTTTTTGATCTTGACTGCCCTAATTGAAGCCCTTTACAAGCAAGGCAATCTGACTTTTTCCCTCTTCGGATGTGTTTATGTTGTGCCACGGGCGTAAATTCGTCTCCGGCTCGAAATGCCTGCCTTGACCGGCTCTGTGGATGGAAGGCCTGAAAGACCGCGTTATAGAGGCATTCCCTCCACTTCCCCTGACTCGTATAACGGCTCCAAGCTGGCTGTCCGTGTAGTTGCAGGAGGAAGCTATTTACAAGGACCACATCTAATAAGAAGGTCCAAGCAATAGCCTGCCAAGCGCCTCGGCGGATAGGGTGATCATAGCCTAGATATGACCTCCTTTGGTCGCCTCGGTCAAGTGATTCATTTCGTCATTGTAGGAAGTGGCAATAGTAGGGATAGATATAAGCTTGACCGGCTCGCCACTAAAAAAGCGCTGTATCGGCCGTGCCATTGGGGTCTTTGTTGACGGCCTCTTCCTCCAACGATCACATCTCTCTTCGCCAGTAAAGGCAGTTGAAAGGAGCAATACGAGGTCATTATCCTTCCAAGCTATCTGATTGACCTGGGGAAGTAGAAGAAGATGAACTATTTGCTAAATTGTAAAGGAGAATGTTGAGTCTTCTTACTTGATTGTCGGCAGTTGGAATGACCTTGATCTCATTAAATCGGAAACCTGACTTACCTGCCTTGTCGGCCTTTTTGGCTTATGCAATACCTTTATAGATACCACAATTAGGCCGTGCTGTGCCGGTCGTGCCATGGCCATGCTGGCGAAGGGAGCGGAAGAGGTCTGGCGACGAGAACAGGTTATCCACAAAGACATGATATGTCAACTCCGGCAGCAGGTTGATGAGGGTAACAACAACGCTTTGAGTCGAGTTCAGCGCCATAATCTTATTTCCGGCTTCTGTGGCGACGTGGATAACTTCCTTGATCTCGTCATCTTCATCAGCCTCGTATGATGTCCTCCGTCGGCTGCCTCTTCCCTTGCCTTTCCTCCTCCCTTTCTGCGATGCCGGCTTCTTCGCCGAAACACCAACTGGACCATATTTTGCTCCGGGCTGGTGCCAAAACCACCTCATAAAGAGACCCAGCTGGGCAGCTATCCATACTTTGAGGCCTGTATCGATAGGCTTATTAGGGACGTACGTAACTTGCTTATTTCTCCCGGTATATCGGATCATGCCCTCATCCACGGTAAGATGTGAGCCCGGATCACAAAGCTCTGTTGTTGCAAATTGAATATGCTGAGACCACCGCTCAACGCATTGAAAGACGATAGGAAAGTCGTCATCATCGTCAGCGAATTTGGTGTAGTCAAAAAGCCGGAGGTGACGATGAAGGAGTTGGAATCGGTCATAAGTCATGAACTTTATTATTGAATGTTCAGGTCGCTGGTCCTCTAGCTGAGGGGTCTTCCAATGGTCTTGGACCGTTATTTCACTGTGGACTCCTATATAAATAAGGATCCCAAGCCAGGCATAAACCTCTGCGGCGGTGGTTGGCTTCCAGGTGCGCAGGCGTGATCTCTCTGTTATTTCGTGTTCTTGGCTATCAATAACGCCACTCTGAAGTAAGCTGTTAACCCAGTCATTGGTATATTTAACCCAGTTGTTGACTATAGAAATAGGCACGAAGCGTTGAAAAAATAACAGCGGGTTCTGGGGTAGCTCCTTAACGAGAAGCTCTCGTCGCGGCACCTCGAATAGTTGAAAATTGAAGCCTCGGTCCTCAGCAGGTGGGAAAGCCGGTCTCCGGGTGCTATCACCCTCATGCTCTTGACGGCTATTATCTTCGTTGATGAAGCTGCTATCATCGTACGCGTTGAGAGCCTTTGCAGATGAATCTATAGGTATTGATCGAGATGTCATTAATCAATTCGAAATAACTTGTATGATGGTAAAGGTGGAATCAATTGATGACGCAGCACTACGTATGAATGAATGAATGAATTTATTACGTCCGGGAGAACGAATCTCATACACACACATACACACACATACACACAAGTCTATTGCGCCCGGTAGGCCATAGCCCAGAGGGCTCTATGAGCTAAAAAAAATACATACATCTCGCTAGTTATTGCCTTGCTCTCGCCAAGCCCATGTGGTTCTTGTCTTGTTCTTTCCAGCCTGGTTGTCGCTTGTCTCCTTGATCCCCATAATTGTTAGTAATAGCAGGTCAACTTAAAGCCCAATTCCTCCAAGTGTTCAGTTTCCTATCTTCGGCGGCTGAAGCGGTGCCTGCTTCTGGTAGCCCGGGGTAGTGGTTGTCGGTAGGTATAATTTTATGGTCAATAGGTTAGTAGTGATGTTGTTGTCATCTCTGTTCCAGGCGACCTATGGCGATCGCGAAACGGATTGTGGCTCGTACTGCTTCTATGTTCGGTGTCCACTTTTGTCCGTCTGATGCAGCTTTGCCCCCTAAATGAAAGGAGAGGTTGCCGCGCTTTTCCTTTACACACTGATGTATCATCTCCTTGCGCTATACCATCCATTTTACACATAGGAAGAGGAAGTGCTCTATTGTTTCTTTGGCTTGCCCGCATGGGTATTCATCGGTCACTGCTGCTCTGATTTGATACAGGTAGCCATTTAGACGTGCCATCCCGGTTCTGAGTTGTGCCAGCACGCTGGCTTCCTTCTACGGTAGCTGATCGTACAATAGCCGAGTATGTTTACCAGGCAGAGCTGAGTCGACCTTTCTCGAATGTCCGCCAACTCCGTCTGGTAGTTCCCTCTCCCTTTGTAGATTTGCTCTCGTTCGACTAAGGATTGTCGTCTTTGCTTTGCTTGCTCCTCTGCGTGGTGTGACGTACGGCTCTGTTGCGTGGCGGGCTGACATTCTGGTTATCCTCTGAGAATCGTACAGGGTTAGAAGTTGAGCACCAATCAGACGGTTAAGCGCCCCCTGTGTCACCGAAAGTGGAGCCGCGGCAGTTTCACTACGTACCGTCTTTCAAGTGAAAGAGGAAAACAGCGGTAATGGTCCAATCAGGACACGTAAAAATCCTCTTTCACTTGAATCTAGAGCCGGAATAATGATGTATAGAGAGTGAGTGAAAAATGAATGATGGAGTAACAGTCGATTGAGTAAGACTTTCTCTCCATTTTCTATGTATATTGATGTATGCATCGCCAAGGTCGAATTTTGATGGAGTAAAACGTCCCCGTCGACCGCCTACATGGATACCACCCAAGTCTCCACGAACGCAAGCCTGGGGGGAGCCCGATTCGCATGTCCTATTATTATTAATTATTATTAATCCTAATACTTTATAAAGACTGTCTTCTAAGAACAAATCCGTAGGATTCTCATCTATCGATACTCTACTGCACTCCACACACGTGAAGACCGTTTGTTATATTGATGTAAAACCTTCAATTCAATTCAAATAAAATGCTTTCTAATCCCAGGCTACACACAACTCGTATCATATTCCAAAACGCCCAAGGATTCTAAATGTAATCAACAAACTTCCCGACACGCAATCTGCGCCATTAAAATATCCTCCGCAAACCCTCCACTCTTCTTCAAACTTCCCTGGTCTTCTGTCTTCTCAACCACTCTCTTCCGCTTACTCCCAACAGAAACCCTCGGCTTCTCGATCAAGTACGCTCTCTCGAAGTCAATCACTATAACCCCCTCAATCTCCTTATTAAACAACATATTCTCCCTTCTCACATCCTTATGCACCACACCCTCCTGATGAACAGACCTCAAAGCCGTCATGGCCATACTGACATGATTGTCTTCGCCGCTTAATGCCTCGCCACCAAACGATAAGAACGTCATATGTATGACGTACACACGCGGAAGATAGTAATACGTCCGATTAATCGCTCGTAGATCGACAGCGCCGAGGAATACGGGCACGTATATACCCTGTATCGGTTCAAGGCGCTTGTATACTTCTGCTTCGTGAACGAGATCAGAGATAAAAGCATCCGCTGTTCCTTTGCCAATGAATGTGTAGCCGTGGGATAAGAGTGTGACTTCGAAGAGAACACCGCGTGCACCGCTTTTGCCTAATGGGCGAATTCCCTCGTCGAGGGTATGTTGGAGTTGCTTCCGGAGAAGATTGAGCCATTGAGTGTGATCGATTGGGTGCTTTCCATGTCCATCTTTCTGGTGAAGAGTTGTGTTGGGACAGTTTGGATCGAGTTGGCGGCCGTTGACGAGTCCGAGGAGGCATTTCTGCGTACAGTACTTGTACTGGCGACCTTGTGTACTATCGTTGTTCCCATTGGGTCGTGTCGTCGAGGATTCACCACGGCGAGTACCCTGTGCGGTCCCTCTTTCAGCTGGCGTTGGCGTATCTTGTGGCCTGGGCCCCGAATCTCCCGATTCATCGTCGGAGTCTCTCCTGTCGTGTTTGAAGGACCCGTCTTCGATATGGCTCTCGCTAACCTGTCGTTTCCTCTTCCTCCGGAGCCCCAACGGCGAACGATCAACTTCCACATAGGTCTCAGGTTCATAACCCGGCGATCCGTCAGATGGAGTTAATCGTTCATCCACAGGAATACTTTTCAAAACCGCATCGAAGTCAACCTTCCATCTGCTCAACTTCTCCATAGCCCGTTGGATCTCATCCTGTCCATGTTGAAGATGTCTTCCGGGTCTACGCATTGTCATGAGAGTGAACATTAGGTACTGCCCGATAGCTGTACAGACTGGTTGGTTTTCCGGGTGATGTGGTACTTCAGCACTAGGTTCTGCCAAATGCCAGTATAGCGTCTCGGGTTCTTTCCAGTCGATCTTGAGAAAAACGATGGCTTCGCCGCTTGTCAGAATGCCGTAATCAAGACCGCTTTCGATCATGTAATGGTATGTTTGCGTGATAGCAGAGGCCGTAACCTTCTCCGCGTGGTACTACATCTTTCCTTCTGGTATGGTCGGCATATCGGGGCGGTTGACAACATCATTGTAGATACTCTTCATTTGCCGAAGACCGCCACGTAAGTGCAGCTTGGTCAACTTGCAGGGCGATTTATACTCGGCGATGTACAACGTTGACCCTCGAGTCAAAGACATATCGTCGTTGGACTGCCGCATAACGCAAACCTGGTCTGGTCGCCAATAAGCTCCCTGTCGACGATTTGGAGTTGCAAACTGCGCTTCCTCAGAAAACCCGCTGACATGCGTGCTGTTCTGAAAATCGACACCCTCTCCAATCGCAAAGGTCTTCTTGACACCGTCGAACTTCTTGAGTTGGTTGATGATGGATTTGACTGGTTCCTCAACAGTAGTATGCATAAATACATCAAGACTCTTCTCGTTGTTCAGTGGCGATTGACCGACCTTTTGCCCCTCTGAGTCAAGAACGTGAAGGGAGGCAAAAAGCCGTTCATCTTTGGAGAATGAATTGATAAGAGTAGCATACGTATCAGACTGTTCATCGAGAAAGCCGTCCCATGGCTTTAGGTTTGACGGGCACCACTTGTGGTTGACGTTTGTAGAGCTCTTCGATGACCATCTGGGATGTTGATCGATGGTAAGCTTGGAGAAAACGCGTTTGTGATATTCGTTGAGATATTCTTCTAAAGTCGTGGGTCGTGTTTGTTCCTGTGCCTCGCGTAGTTGTCTCCTTAAACTCTCGAGTTCGCTCTCTTTCTCTATTGCCTCATTGCGCGCCTCCTTCGCGCTCATCTCTCCATATGAAGTAGTAGGTGTTCCGCTTTATGACGTTGTTGTGATTTTTGTTGTTCTTGATTGAGCGATGACAAGTTAAAGTTTGTAAGATAAGCCAGGTGGTATCTGGGGAAATTGAAAACGATGGAGCGTGTGACCCACTGAGATTACCTAATGTTTTCGGCCAACCAAGCTGTCGCTCCGTTGCCAGGATGCTTCTTGAGTTATACCGAATCGGTACGAGCCACGATCCTACTGTACCAATGCTGAACTAAAACGCGTCGCATTGTTCACTTTTCGTCCGTGCCAACCTAGACTACCCTTGATTTTACCGATGTTCTTCCGAAAAAACACCCCGTGCGTATTGATACAGTAACCAGGCGGTCAATAGGCGGACGGGTACCCGTCCTTCTAAAATTGGTGCCCGTGCGAACGGGTAAAAGAGACGGTAGAGCATTTCCTTTTCCGCTGCGTAAAGTGGACGACATACCGCAGAGAGATGCTGCAATGCACGGAGGAAAAACGCGGCAACCTCTCCTTTCATCTAGGAGGCAAGGCTGCATCAGATGGACAGAAATGGACACCAAACATGGACGCAGTACGAGCCACAATCAGATTTGCGATCGCTACAGGTCGCCTGGAGCAGACATGATCTAAACGATACTAACCTAGCATCATGAAATCAATACTAACTAACTAACCATCTCTGACGCCCTCAAATAGCCAATAGCAGGCATCGCTTCAGCCGCCGAAGATAGGAAACTGAACACTTGAAGGAATTGGGCTTCAAGTTGACCTGCTACTACCAGGGCTGCCGTCAGATCAGATTAACAATCAGATATATCAATCAATTCAATCAATCCAGATCAAATACGGCATTCTGACAGATCAATCAATTCAGACACAAGCATCTATGTATCTGATATATCTGATATCTGTAGAAAAGACGGTGACTACCCTAGAACCGTCGGATCATCCTTATGTTCCGGCCCCGAAATATCCCTAACATAAATGTTCCGGTCCCGTAGAGTGGGGCACTTCCCCAAGAAGCAATGGGGCTAGAGGACTGAGTCAAGCCGACTGGTTGGTTTTGAGCCCCAGGCCGGCTGGAGCGCAATCTAAAGGTAGATTAATTGGTTAAGTTACCCCTTTTTCCTACCTCTTGCCCCAGTACGACACAGCCTTAGCCAGAGAAGCCAACACATCCCTAAATGTTTAGAAACATATATTGGTTATTGGGTTTCAATCTGTTGAAGCTCCTGCTGATTACAACATACAATGTCGGAGACCGCTTTAAAAGGCAGCCTTGCTAGTAGCCCTTCGTCATCGCCGCCACCACCCACATTTTCTCGTCTCGGGTCCCGGTCTAAGGTCATCGCTACGCAGTATGATGCAGCCTTAGCTTTGGCCTCGACTGCCGATTCGTCCGTTGATGACCTTTGCAAGATCATTTGGGGCCAACGACGTTTTGTTATTGCAAGCCTCTTAGACAAGAGGAAAAGTAGGGGCAGGCGAAGCTGGATTGGAAACCATGGCTGGTTCCTAGCAGAGTTGAGGAAAGACAATACGTCCGGTGGGGATATCTGGTGTTGCCGGCTCTGCGATGATAAGGGTGCACCGCGATTTTTTAATGCTCAGTCGACATCATCGGCATCAGCTCATCTTTTCAAGTTCGTGGTACTTCTCATTTCCGGGCTATCACTAACGGTTCTTAGAGCTCACGGGATCACCGAGACCTTTGAAGCGGGTTCATCTGGTGACTCTTCAGTTATCGATCTCCAGAGAAATGCATCCAAGAAACGGCCCGCCTCTTCTTCCTTCCTTCTTCTTCGAGCAAATATGGCACGGATTAGAGAGCTCTCTGTTGGTTATATCGTTGATTCTAATATCCCCTTTACTACCTTTGAGAGTACCTATCTGCAGGAGCTGTTCCGTCAGCTGGACTCTGATCTTTATGCTCAGGTGCCCTGGGGTCGAACTGCAACCAAGAAAGATCTCGAAGACATACTCGTTTCAAAGAAAGCGGCTGTCAAGGAGGAACTCAATAATACTGTTACCCAGATACATCTTAGCTTCGACCTCTGGACCTCTCCCAACAGATTAGCTTTCATTTCCATCTTTGGTCACTTTATCGATCGGAGACACTCATATCAAAGCCGGCTGCTGGCTTTCAAGAGGCAGATCGGATCTCACGCCGGCGAGAACATCGCTTACACCATAAGGAACGTGGTCCGTGATTGGGGTATCGATGGTAAGCTCGGGGTCTCGATCTGTGATAATGCGGCCAGTAATGATGTTTGCTTGCGAAACCTCTAAACAACTCTCGATGCCTCGATAACTCGAGCGGACACGGAGGCACGAAGGATGCGATGTTTCGGTCATATTCTAAACCTTGTTGCTCAAGCCTTCTTCTACGGCGATGATGCAGCTTCTTTCGAACTTCAGTCTGAGGCTTATGACATGTTAGAGCGGGTTGAAGAAGACCTCGAACACTGGCGAGTTAAGGGTCCGGTTGGGAAGCTTCACAATATTGTCAAGTTCATCCGAGCCTCTCCGCAACGCACCGAAGCATTCAAAACTCATGCAAGGGAGCAGGAGGAGGTAGACACATATAAGCTTGCAGAAGAATCAACCGCCGAGCTCGAAGTCATACAGAACAACACTACGAGATGGAACTCGACTTACATGATGATTGAGCGTGCCTTAGTCAAGCAGTCTGAGCTCAACAGCTTCATTCAGGAGTTAGGGCTAGAAGCGGACGCCTCAAAGAGGATTCCCACGGCTGATGTGCTGACGTCTGATGATTGGAAGGTCCTCAGGGAAGTTAGTCATATCTTGGAGCCGGTCTACAATATGACGATGAGAACACAGGGATGGGGTACAAGCGGGGGTCACGGCCGGCTCTGGGAAGTCATGACCGGAATGGAGTTTGTCCTAGAACATCTCGAAGACTGGAGCGTTCTCTACGAGGATCAAACTGCTGATCCGGCTGCGGAAGAATGGTATACAACCCAGGGGGAGGAAGCTGGACCGGCCATGGGTGTGACACCAACACTTTCGTGGCCACCGACAGTCGGACAAATCCGAGAGCGACCCTCACGGCAGTCACGATTACCATCACGACTTCAAGGATACGAAATTACACCATTACGCCGCCGTCGCGAAACGGCTCTTCCAGCTCGTCCACCCGCTAGCTCACAGTTTAATGAAGATGCGCTTCCTGTACATTCCCGAGAAGACTACCTGCAGGACGATGCTCTTTTGATGAGTAATATTGCCAGTATGGAGGGTCAGGAGCGCGCTAGTATTAGGGCAAGTATAAATAATGCTTGGATTAAGCTGAACGAGTACTATACTCTCCTCGGACGGTCGCCTCTGTTTGCAGCTTCTGTTGTTCTGAATCCGGATCTTGGCCTCCGGTGGCTGGAGACCAATTGGACTTCCCCAGAACAGCTACAATGGCTTCGGGATGCAAAGGACGGCATCAAAGTCTATTTTGAGCGTTGGTATTCGAGAAATGACGATGATGTCTCTGAGAGTGCCTTCATCACGCCCTCGTTGACGCCCCGACCTGAGCAAAGTAGGTTTGAGCAGTGGATAAAAAGCCGGCAACCTAAGCTCTCAGCAACAGGCAGTGAACTTGAACGGTATTACAGGCTCGAACCAGAACAGGTAGATGACCCCATTCGTTGGTGGATTGACCATAGCAATGCTTTCCGACGTTTGAGTAGGTTTGCACTGGATGTTCTTGCTATTCCGGCCATGTCAACCGACTGCGAGAGGGCATTCAGTCTTGCGAAGCTCACTGTCAGCTCACAGCGACATTCTCTACTTGGATCGAGCATTGAGTCGATCCAGCTACTGAAGAACTGGGTTAGGGGAGGATGTGTTACTCTCGGAGGCCTGTACTCGAGTAACCAGGCCAATTAGAATCCGACGGTAGGGTCATGAGGCCGAGGGAGGCTTCACGTGAGCTACGATATATCAGATATCAATCAATCAATCAGATCAGATCAGATTTGAATGGTGAACTATCAGTTCAGATCAGATTTGGGTCCCAATCTGATTTGATTGATCTGACGGCAGCCCTGTGCGCCACGCTTTGTAGATGTGCTCTCGGAGGAGCAGGAGTGCCTGCTCGGCCGATCGTTGCTTCCTTCCGCCATACATGGGCAACTTGTTCTGTTATTCTGTTGCTTGCTCTGTATAACATGTTAATATTTTTTTATTCTGTTATTCTGTTATCATGTTAAAGCTCTCACACTAATCTAATATAACGGAATGGGAATTGCCCATATAGCAATTCCCTATATAGCACGGTCAATAGATGGAAATTGATAACTAAGAATGTTAATATAAAACACTCTTACAATACTACAGTATAACGTTAGAAAATCAAAAGATACAGTTATGGCCATACTCCTATAAGATCTCAACATAGGGCAATATGACATCTTTGCCATCTAGGAGCCATAGAAAAACCCATTTAATATGACTACTTACTACCTAGCTAAGGACCAATTTTACCTATGCTATCTAGATAAAGACAAAAACCTTTTAGCTAGAGTCTACTTTTTTATTAATAAGAGACTTAATTACTTTAGGTGGCACTTTAAAGAGATAAGTAGAGATCTCTACTTATTAAACCTAGTACTTAAAATAGAAGTAAAGCAATAGATTATAGTATATAATATCTATAATTTAATATAAACTATAACTAAAAGAGAGAGTATACTATTACTTCTTAATAAAGCACTTAAAAAATTATTTTAATATAAATAAATTATTATTAGTGACTTTAATCTTTACTATAAGATATAGAGAGGTAATTAGGTCTAGTAAGTAGACCTTAATGCAACTGAACTTATTACAATTATTAAAGACTACTGTCTTATAAGTAACCTTACTTTAGGCACTATTATAAATAAAGAGTATAATAAAAGGACTACTATAGACCTATGCCTTATAATGGTAGGCCTTATAGATAGACTGATTTAATATAAAATTAAAATAGATATAAACTATAATTCTAACTATCTACCTATTGTTACTTTATTAGACCTAAATATTATTAAAATAATAGCTAAGCCTTAGCAAAATTAAAGCGCCTTAAATAAAAAGATATTTACTTATATACTATAGCAAGAGCTTTTACTACAGTAAAGACTAAAAATAAAGACAGCTTTAGATAGATATATAAAAGAAGTAATAGCAGCCATAATAGTAGCTATTAATAAAGCAGTATTAATAATGACTTTATTATTAAGATTAAAATTAAGATAAAATAAAGAATATACTAAAGCATTAATATAATTAAAATGACTCTATTGGCAATATAGCCTATATTATACTAAAGAGACATAAAAAGTATATTATATGGCATAAAATCATAAAGGCAGGGTCATTAAGAAAGCATTTAAATAGAACTATTAAGAAAAGGTAAAAAAAGCCGTCTAGTCCTTAATAACCCTTTGGTAGATAGTAAAATGGGCCTAAAATAGATATAGTTAAACACTAAATGTAATATTAGTACTAATTGATTTAGCCATAAAGCAATAAGTAAATACCTTAAACAAAAAAGTAAAGCTTCTTAAAAAGACCTTCTTTTTAGTGCTACTTAAAACCGATCTTAAAGATATAAAGAATGCTAACTACTTTACTTCTATAGCTATACTATTAATAACAGTAAGAGAAATAAAAGAAGCCATTAAAGAATTATCTCTACTTAAGGCCCTTAGATTAGACAGTATTATAAATAAAGCACTTTAAATTGCCTCTCTTTAGATTAAATATTACCTTATTAAGATCTTTAATTAGTCTTTTACCTTTAGCTACTATTTAGAATACTTTTGACAATTTATAACGGTAGTCCTTAGGAAGCTAGGGAAAAACGTCTATACTGTACTAAAGGCCTATAGGCTAATTGCTCTATTAAATACTACTAAAAAGGTTATAGAAGCAGTTATAGTAAAAAGGTTAAGTTATATTGCTAAGACTTATAGTCTATTGCTAAATATCTATATAGATAGAAGAAAGCTATAATCTACTAAGTATACTCTTTACCTTATTATTAATAAGATATATAATGCCTAAAATACTAAGGCAGATAGGGTAATAAGTCTACTGCTTTTAGATGTATTAGGGGCATTTAATAACATTTTATATATATACTTACTGTACAATCTATAGAAGAGAAAGATAGAAGAAAAAACTATTAAGTAGATTATAAGCTTTCTACACAAGAGAAGCATAAGGCTATTACTTAATGGCTTTACATCTAAACCCTATAGATTAAAGACAGAAGAACCATAAGGATTAAATCTATTATTAATCCTTTATCTTTTCTATAATATAGATCTAATTAATAAGTATAAAGAATTAGATAATATAGCAATAATTGGCTTTATAGATAATATAGCTATCCTTATTTAGGCAGACTTTACAAAAGAGACATATAAAAAGCTATAAGAGGCACTTTACATTATAGAGAAATAGACAGCCACTTATACATCTATCTTTACGTTAAATAAGTTCTAACTTATATATTTTATAAGGACAAAAATAAAAATAAATATAGAGAAGCCTCTTTAAATAAGCTAAGGCATAATTAGACTAAAGAAAACATATAAATACCTAGGCCTTATTATAGACTCTACCCTTACCTAGAAATAATATATAAATAAAGTATAACATAAGGTCATTAAGACAGTTAATGCCCTTAGTAGCCTAGGCGGCTTAACTTAAGGCATAATAATGCAAGAGATGCATAAGATCTATAAGGGAGTAGCTATACTATAGATAATATATATCTATTCTGCCTAATTAAATGTAAACTAAAGGACTAAGGACAAACTGTATATAGAGTAAACATTAAGTAAGCTTTAAAGCCTATAGGCAAAAGCCTCTAGGGTAATCAGTAGGGCATTTAAGGCAACATCAATATTGGCCCTTAATATAGAAATATACCTTCTATTAGTTAAGCAATAGATCTTTAAGCATAATATTAATGCTCTTAAAAGGATTAGCCTAGCTAATTAATAACTAAAAGAAGGGGAAGTAAAAAGAAATAAAAAGAAAAGCCTAAAAAGAGCTATTAAATAGTCCATTACTAATCGCCAAGGGCCAAACATCTAAAGACAAAAGCATATTGCTCTTTACATTATGCCCCTATAGTAGTAAAGTCTACTGACATTCATTAAAGTAAGCATAAAGAAAGCCTAAGCCAGATATAATTAAATTATATAAGATAAATTAAATGCTATATATATTTATATAAATAGTAGTAATATTAATAGCAATATTGGCACTACTGCAATTTATACTACTACCTAAGAAACAAAAAGTATATATATAGGCAATAATATAACCTTTACCGTCTATGCCAATAAGTTGTAAGGCATTAGCTTAGCCCTAGAGATTACATAAAAAGATAGATCTAAAGGTAATAAAAGAAGTAAGGTTATAATCTATACTAATAACTAGGCCGCTATTTAATCTATCGCTAAGCCTAAAGGTAAATTAGGCATATACCTACTTAAGAATATTATACAGTAGATTAATAAACTTTAATTATAAGGCCTTAATATTAAGATTAAATAGGTCTCTATACATATAGGAATCTAAGGCAATAAAGATATAGATTAAGCAGTAAAAGAAGCAATAGGTTAAAGAGAAGGCGGCCTTATAGGACTAAAAGCAGTAGAACTATAGCAATTATACCTAATTATACCTACTTCAATTAACCATAAAGATATAGCCTTATAAAGAGGCCATTAAATTATAGGAGATAAGCTAGGCATCTAAGACATAAGGCTAAGCATCCTTTAGGCATACGCCTAAACCTTTACGTAAGGTCTTAGACTTATATAATAGGCTCATTAAGAAGTATAGTATACTCCTTATGCAGCTGTAAATAGAGAAGATAGGCCTTAATGACTTTATCTTTAGCCAAAGAATACTAAGCATTACTAGCAATAGATGCCCCTATAGATCAGATTAATAAACGGTAGTATATATCCTTTTATGCTGCTATCGGCACTATTAACTTTAAGACTAAGAACTAGAATAACTCTAAGGACGCAATAATCTTTAGAAGCTACTAAATGAGCGCAATGTAGCCGCTAAAGCAATTAAGTTTATTAAACTGACTTAAATCCTTAGGCAATTTTAAGATTGAGACCTAAATAGATAAAGCTAAGCACTAAAGGGAGACTATAGGTATACAGTCGCAAAAGAGAGGGCTTTATAGCCTAAGAGAGCCTAACATTAAGGGTTTATTAGCATTAAAACCACTAGGTATATAGGCAGCTAAGTATATATAAATAGTAGTTAGAGAGAAAAAAGTGGGAATTTTAGGAGCAGCTAGCTAATGTCGTTAACATTAGCAAAGTGGGGCATTGCGGATTAATGCTAATCTGCAACGCTTTGGCTGTTTGCTGGACCCTATTATCTAGGCATAATCGTTTAGACGATTATAATTAAGTAGGATATAATTAAATTAAATCAAATTATGGTAGCCCATTAACAATAAGAGGAGAAATTACTGGGTGGAGCGTCCAGCCTCACTAGCCTATAAGACTTCAACCTTCTTGACGCCATAAATTCGGCTATTACTAGTTTACCCAATAATCACAGTGCAAGAAGACGACACCGTTTCCCGTTAACTAGCTGGTCGCAATAGATCAGTTCTGATCGTAGAGTCTTGGCACTGATCCGTCTGGACTGTCCTGTGATTGGTACAAAATATGGAGTACACGTGACGGGGTCGCGGGGGGTCATAACATCGGCACACTTGTCTGGTCTGTTACGATCTAACGTCAGCTGTCACGTGCTAAACGGGCGACCCACATTTTTCCCCCAACCACACGCTCATTGAACATACAAGTCGAATAGAGTCCGTTCGACTCGACTCGACTTCATCACGAACATGGTCGAACCGACACCGTTCGACCACACGAACATCTTAGTATATATACATTCCTTTAGCGCTAGATAGAACACTTAGCTCACCAGCTATCAATA
>JAJJWO010000421.1:0-32485 GCA_021655895.1 Fusarium sp. NRRL 66739
GATATTATAGATATTATAGATAATATAGTTTAGGCTAACTAGACTTACTGTAGAAGGGGGGATATAGGTAGCCATAAGTAAATTAAGAAAGTCATAAGCATCTTTAAATAGTGTCTACTAATAGGCATCTAGCTCTATTAACGTTATAGCCTTTTACAAAAAGTCAACTATATCTTTTTAATCTACCTCCTAGACTACTATATTATTAGTAGAGATAAGATTCTAATTGAGTACTATTAGGGATTAACTAAAGTTAGTATACTAGACGTTTTAGGATAGGATAAAGCCAATTGAAAGACTCACCTAATTTAATGACTCTAGAGAAAGATATTTGAAGAGTATTAATCTGAAATGTAAAGCCCTACTTGATGAGATAGTAAACAGCAATTATTGCCTAATACTCTAGCTTTTAGCTTCTTTCTTGTTTCTTCTTTCTTCTTTTAATCCTTTCCTATATTACATTTTATTGCCTAGTAAGGATTACTAGGTACTATTCCTTCCTTTTACTTTTCTATACTCTCTTTTTATTATATCTATAACGTGTTTTATAAGCGAGTGACCCATATAAGCGAGTGACCCAAAAATCCCTCAACTTACATTATCATTATTCAATTCAATATCTTTCAACAACCCGATATGCCACAGCCTTCATATGAAGCTAGGATACTTCTTGCCCTTCAGGCCCTTCAAAATGACCCGAAATTAAGTATCCGAAAGGCGGCGACTGTATATCAGGTCAATTACCGCACCTTAGGTCGCCGCCGGAATGGCATTCATTCAAAGCGTGATATAACCACAAAATCACGGACCCTATCTGATCTAGAGGAACAGACGATAGTTCAATTTATCCTTGACCTAGATTCCCCAGGTTTCCCCCCTCGGCGCGATTTTGTGGAAAAAATGGCCAATTCTCTACTTGCCGATCGCGAGGCATTACCAGTCGGCAAGCTCTGGGTTCATAACTTTATCCAACGACAACCAGAGCTAAAGGCATGTCGATTTCGGAGATATGACTATAAGAGAGCTAAATGCGAAGATCCGACTATTATTCTGGGCTGGTTTCGCCTCGTAGAGAATACGATCGCGAAATACGGTATCCAATTAGCTGATATCTGGAACTTCGATGAGACCGGCTTTATGATGGGTATGATTGAGCCCAGAATGGTCGTCACAAGCTCAGAAAGGCGAGGGATACCAAAGAAGATACAGCCTGGAAATCGTGAATGGATTACTGTGATTCAAGCGGTCAATGCAGAAGGTCAATCGATCGCACCATTCATCATTGGTTCAGGCCAATATCATCTTGCCAATTGGTACCGAGAATGCAACCTCCCCGGCGATTGGGTCATTGCATTGAGCGAAAATGGATGGACCAATAACCAGCTAGGCCTTGACTGGCTACAGCACTTTGATCGATCAACAAAGGACCGATCAGTTGGTTCTCATCGTCTCTTAATCCTCGATGGCCATGAAAGCCACCACTCTATCGAATTCGAGAGATATTGTGAGGAGAATAAGATTATTACCCTCTGTATGCCTGCTTATGCCTCTCATCTACTCCAGCCTCTTGATGTAGGGTGCTTTGGGCCGCTGAAAAAGGCCTATGGGCGAGAAATAGAGCGTCTAATGGGATGCTCTATAAACCATATCACCAAGATCGAGTTCTTTCCTGCCTTTCATGCCGCCCACCGAGCTACTATTACAGAAAGTAATATTAAAGGAGGTTTTAGAGGAGCTGGGCTTGCTCCCTTTGACCCAGAAAATGTCATCTCAAAGCTTGATGTGCAATTACGGACCCCGACACCTCCTGCAGATGTCACGATACCTTCAACCCCTTGGACTGCAAGGACCCCAAAGACACTACTAGAGGCCCAATCGCATTCTAAACATCTACAGGGAAGGGTTAGAAATCATAAGAGCAGCTCCCTAGAGTCAATTATTAAGGCTGTTAAGCATTTTGAGAAGGCAACAAGCGTCCTTATCCATAAGATAGTCCTACTAGAGGATAGGCTTCAACAAGTTGAACAAGAGAATCGGATAGTAAAGCGACGCCGGAGGGGGAAAAGGACTAGACTACAGAAAAGAGGGCCTTTGACTATAGAAGAGGCATCACAAGCAATTGATCAGATGGATGTTGATACGCAGGTAGCAGCCGAATCGTCGAGAAGTGGTGGTCGCGGAAGGTCAAAGGGACCGAGGGTTTCACATTATAGCAAATGCGGCAGGGCCGGGCATAATACAAGGACCTGTCAGAAGGAAATTGAGGTTAATTTAGAAGAATATAGCGATTAGTTTTAATTGATCTGATAATTTGTGGTATTTTTATTGCCGATTTAATTGAGAAGGTTGAGATTTTTGGGTCACTCGCTTATATGGGTCACTCGCTTATAAAACACGTTACCAGAAGGTAAGTAAGAACAATGAACTAATCTATAGGATAATAATAAGCAAATGGCTATCTAAATGATGCAATAAATTGCAATAGTACAATCTGGATATAATAACTCTAATACCAATAGATCTCTAAATCACCTAAACTTATAATAGATTATCCTATAAGACCTATTTAAATTATAGGAAGAAATTCTAAATGAATACTACCCTAATGGAGTCTGCCTAGACCTAGAAGTATACCTAGACCTAGAATACCTACAGACTGTAGAAGCTTAATGATAGAAATAAATACTATAAGCTAGAAAAAGGTATTAAGCTAAAAAAGCCAAAAATAAATGGCAATTAGTACTAGAAACTAAGATAATATAAGGAAAATAAGTAATTGCTGTCTTCTATAAGGGAAAGGAGGTTGACCTTAACCTAAATGAAATGGATAATATTTCTATATAAACTACCTAATAAAGACTAAATCTATATTATAGAGACCTACAATTCCGATCGATAAGACAATAGTTTCTTAAAGAAAACCTGGATTAGGAGATATAAAAGTTTAGACGATAGAACCTTTAGACTTAGGAAGTCTTAACCTACTATAATGGATTAGGCAACTATTATTAGAGAAATAAGGATAAGAAATATACTGCACTAGCATAAGGATAAGTAAATACTATTTAAAGCAATAACATCTATATTTGCGCTATTACTGAAGATAAGCTTAAGGGCCTAGAAATCCTTAAAGATCTAATCTAAATGTTTAAAGATAACAGAAGATATACTATAAGTCTAAGTTATACATAAATCTTATAGATATTATATATAGTATATAATTGCCTTACTTATAAATAAGATAAGATTACTAATAATTGTTTTCTGTGACCTATAATAGAACACTAAGAATAGGAACTATATAATATTATTGACACTTTGGGCTACTATATCCTTAAGCGATATCTATACAATTAAGTAGTTAGATTTTAAGCCAACTTAGAACAATAAGAATGTATATTGGCATATGTCTAGAACTAATGAGTAATCTAAAGATAGAACTACTAGAGGATAGATATTAAATAATATATAGAAAATACTACCTTAAGCAAAGAATAACTACTATAATAATGGCAATAAAATACAGAAGGTAACCTAGATAGAGGTGATACCCTAGATGTAGAAACTCTATGACAATGGGAATAGATAGAAAGAGACAATATATAGCTTATAGTATCCTATTAAGAGAAACTTAACTATAAGAATAAATGCCTAGATAATAATAACTGTTATAACAGTAAGTATAACCTTTAATACTCTATGCTGCTGGAAAAAGACAACAGCTTACTATATTAGTAGAGCTATAGATAAGCAGAGCTATATAAAAAGGGCATAAGGAACCCTTAAGAGCTCTATGAATGACTAGAAATAATAATCTAAAAGACTGCCTAGAATTAAAAGTATGATATAAGGGAATATAGCTAACCGCTTTAGTGGATAGTAGAGCTACTATTAATGCAATTGACTCTTATACGGTCAATAAGTTAAAGCTACTATAGAAAAATAAGACCTATTTTTACCTAATGAGAAACTTAGAAGGAGAACTATTTGCCTATAAAGGATGATAAATTACCTAAGAGATTGATTACTTAAAGGTATTCATTAGAACTTAATAATAAAACGTTGACCTTAATATTATTTCTACATTAGGATTTAACCTGATGTTAGGATATCTATAGCTATAACACTATAACCCCTATATTGACTAGAGAACTGGCTAGATTAGCAACCTTATTGATTACTTTAGCGATAAGTTAACTAATTTAGAAAATAATAAACTAAGATCTTAAACTTTAACTGATGCAACCGGTAAAGTAAGGCGTAAGTATATATTAGACATTTGCCTATTCCTAAAGGGGCTATAATATAAATATAAAAAAGGTAAGTTAAAATGAATAGTATGAATAGTTATAATGTTTAGCAAATAGCTATATAACCTAGAAAGGAACCTATAGCTATAGATGGCAACTAATGATAATAGACTTAAAAACGTACTATAAGAGTATTGTACCTATAACAAATTGTTTAAGGAAGAATTAGATATAGAGGTACTATAGTATAGCTGCTAGGACTATAAGATTGTACTTAAAACAAATAATCTATTATTCCAGAAGATTTATAATCTTAATGAAATAGAACTTAATACTCTTAAGGAGTATCTAGAAGAGGAATTATAAAAAGGCAATATTAGGATATCTAACTTATTAGTAGGATTTCTAGTAATGTTTATCCCTAAAAAAAAAAGGAAACTATAACTTATTGTAGATTACTAACAGTTAAATGCCCTTATAGTTAAGGATAGAACCCTACTTCTGCTCATTATGGAACTTGAGGATTAACTGTAGGGGAAATAAATCTTTATTGCCCTTGACCTTAAAGGAGCTTATAACCTTATCTGCATTAAGGAAGGCAATAAATGGAAAACCGCCTTTAGGACTAAATTCAGACTTTTTAAATATCTAGTTATGCCCTTTAGCCTTATAAATGTACTAGCTACATTTCAAAAAAAATGATTAACTATATCTTATAATAATACCTTAATGTGTTTATAGTATACTACCTTAATGATATTTTAATCTTCTTAGATAATAAAGAAGAATATAGGGAATATATCTATAAGGTCCTTAAAGCACTATAAGATGTAAACCTATTAGTAGAACTAGAAAAGAGTTACTTTTATACCTAAGAAGTCAACTTTTTAGGACATACTATCTTACTAGGAAAAATATAAATAGAATAAAAAGAATATTAGTAGTATAAGACTGGCCTATACCTATAACAATTAAAGAAGTATAAAGCTTCTTAAGATTTACCAACTATTATTGGCAATTTATTAAAGACTTTAGTAAAATAGCCAATCTTCTTACAGAACTCACCAAAAAGGATTAATAGTTCAAATGGAATAACTCTATACAATACGCTTTTAAATGACTATATAACGCCATACTTAGCAAACCAGTATTAATTATATTCAACCTAACAAAAGAAATTAAACTTAAAACTGACTCCTTAGACTTTATACTAAAAGGATAGATCAAACAATAAGATAAAGAAGGAAAACTATACCTAATAGCCTTCTACTTATATAAGTTATATAGAGCAGAACTTAATTACCCTATCTATAATAAAGAATTCCTAGCTATTACTAATTGCCTCAAGGAATTTAAATACTATTTTATAGGAAGCCTCCATTGAGTTAAAGTCTATACTAACCATTAGAATATAGTATACTTTACTATAACCTAAGAACTAAATAGAAGATAACTATACTATACTAAATATTTATATGAATTTGATTTTATAATTATATATTGCAAAGGATTTAACAATAGACGTACAGATGCCATTAGTTAATGACTAAATTTTAATACAAAAGTAATAAAAGCTAAGGAATAACTCCTTATAACTAATGAAAAAGGCAAATACTAATTCATATAACCTATAAAGACTATTGCCAGAATGCAGTAAGGTATAACAAATGAACAATAACGCCAATACATTAAAGCAATAAGGTTTATTACTATGTGACAACTAAAAGAGTATTATTAAAATATATATAAGAAACCTAAAGAAGTTAGTGTAAGCTATTTTGATGTCTACTTCTATGCAGTTTGAGATAAATAAGTCAGATAAATTCTCAACAAATGCCTAACATACAGTTAAAAACCACCTAAATGGAAATACCTTATATAACTTAAGTCCAATAAGAAAGAATAAGAAAGAGTAGAACATAAGTTTCTATAAGAATTCTATACATATCTATTGCATAGACACCAAAGAGTTATAAAAACAATATAATAATTAAAAGATTAGAGTTATAATATTCTCTAACTATAAGAGAAAGTCGAAAAAAATCACTAAGGAATGCGACATATACATATAAACTAAGGCATAACGCTACAAACCCTACAAATCATTATAACCACTGCCAGTGGCATAATAACCATAGGACTTAATTATAATAGACTTTATAACCAAGTTACCCTTATTAGAAGAACCTTTAACTAATATCTTCTATAACAGTATTATAATTATCGTTAACTGACTAATAAAATTCTTATACTACCTACCCTATAAAGAAGCCATAGATACAGAAGAACTTTCCTATATTTTTTATTAATCCATTATTAATATATACAGACCACCAACTGAGATCCTATCAGACAGAAGACCAAAATTTACAGCTAAATTTTGGTAAGCACTTATATTACACCTAAGACTTAATTACCGGCTTATAATAGCCTTTAGACCATAAGTAGACAGACAGATAGAATAAATAAACTAAGTGTTAGAATAATACTTATAGTATTATATCAACTATAAATAAAACAATTAGGTAGAAAAGTTACTAGTAGTCTAACTTACCTATAATACTGCCTACAATAAAAGTATAAAGCTTATAACGTATTTGATAAGCGAAACGGCCACACAAGCGAAACGGCCAAAAATCCCTCACCTTACATCAACACTATCAGATCAGTTATTTCTTAACCAATATAAATGTCGCAAGCTATTAAAGAAGGGGATATACTTCTGGCTCTTCAAGCTCTTCAAAATGACCCATAATCAAGTCTGCGACGCGCTGCAAAGCTCTATAATGTCGTGTGACGGAATGGGTTTCCAAGGGATAAACTAGTCCGCACTAGGTTTATATTGGCAGATTGCATAGGGCGTGATGCTGAGCGGTTGCGAAGTGTCACGTCTCTTAATAGTCAATAATGCGGGTGAGGCTTATTGAGGTAAAGAAGTTGTATTGATAGCTAGTGAGCTAAGTTCTATGAAAGTGCTNNTATGAAAGTGCTAAAGAGTGTAGTCTATATACTAATGTGTTGGTAGAGTCGAACGGTGTCGGTTCGACTTCGTTCGTGATGTAGGTCGAATAGAGTCGAACGGACTCTGTTCGACATGCATACTTGTCCGTGTTCTTTACTGGAGGAAAAATGTGGGCCATGTGTCAGCACGTGACAACTGACGTTGGGTCGTAACATGTCGATTATTGGCGACTCTCTGATCGTAAGAAGGGCATTCGATCATGACGCGATATTATGCCGAATTCGCAGAAGCTATCTGATCTAGAAGAGCAGACACTACTTCAGTCTATTATAGACCTAGATTTATGAGGCTTTCCTCCTTAGATATGTATTGTTGAGGATATGGCAAATCGACTACTTACTGCCTGCAATAAGCTACCTATTGGCAAGCGCTGGGCTAGCAATTTTATTAAGCGGCAACCAGAGCTTTAAAAGCGTCTTCCTTGGACTTATGACTATAAGAGAGCCTTATGTAAAGATCTAACTATTATTTACAATTGGTTTTAGCTTATAGAGAATATAATTGCAAAATATAGTATTGCTATAGATAATATCTAGAACTTTAATGAGACCGGCTTTATAATGGGTAAGATTTAACCTAAAAAAGTAGTTATAACTGCAGAGAGGCGTGGAAGGCCAAAATTAGTCCAGCCTGAAAACTGAGAATGGGTTACTGTAATTGAGGCAGTTAGCGCAGAAGGTCAATCGATCCTGCCATTCATTATAGTTAAAGGCAAGAAACACCTTTGCAGCTGGTATAAAGGAAGCACCCTCCCGGTCGATTGGGCTATTGCATTGAGCGAAAATGGATGGACTAATAACTAGCTGGGTCTCGACTGACTGAAGCACTTTAATGAGCATACAACTAACCGATCAACTGGTCTCTATCGCCTTCTAATCCTTGATGGTCATGAAAGTCATCACTCGGCCGACTTTGAAGCATACTGCAAGGAGAATAACATTATTACGCTATATATGCCTCCTCATTCCTCTCACCTACTTCAACCTCTTGATGTCAGGTGCTTTGGGCCGCTGAAAAAGGCCTATAGTCGAGAAATAGAGCATCTGATAAGACGCAGGATAGGCCATATTGATAAGGCCACATTCTTCCCTGCCTTCTATGCCGCTCATCAAGCTGCTATTACAGAACGCAATATCAAGGGAGGTTTCAGAGGAGCTGGGCTTACTCCCTTTAACCCAGAAAATGTAATCTCAAAGCTTAATATCCAGCTATGAACCCCAATGCCTCCTAAAGAGGATGTAAGCCGGGCTTAACCTTAGACCCCAAAGACACTAAGGACTGTTACAGAGGCCGATTTACATTCTGAATACCTTTAGAGATGGATCAGAAGACATCATAGTAGCTCTCTAGAGTCAATCCTAGAAGCTCTCCAGTCTCTGACTAAGTTAGTGCTAGGATATATACATAAGACTGAGCTACTAGAGGCTGAAGTTAAAGAACTTTAAGAGGCAAATGCAATATAAAGTCAGAAGAAAAGTGCAAAAAGAGCCCAGCTAAAGGATAACAGCAAGATGACTATAGGGAGTAGTTAAAGTCAAATTGATCAGATAGATGTTAATATATAGGTAGTGGCTAAATCATCGAGAAGTGGTGGTCAAGGAAGGTCGGTCGGACCGGGCGTCCGGCATTGTAGGACTTGCGGCAAGGCCGGGCATAATGCAAGGACCTGTCAAGAGGTAATCAGGGTCACTGAGAATGAGGGTAGTAATTAGTTTTAATTGATTAGATAGGTTATAGTATTTTTATTAGCAATTATAATATGAAGGTTGAGATTTATGGCCGTTTCGCTTATTAAATACGTTACTTGTAATTTGCTACAGTTACTGGAAAGAAATTAGTTATTTAATTAGTATACCTCTTAAATTAACTAGCCAGTAATTAAGATTTATGAGGGTTACATAAAAAAAGCATATATCTCGTATTTTAATACTTATAGTTTGCCACGCTGTAATTAAAACTAGTTATAAGATTATTTTATCCCTTTGACTGTCGTAAGCCTCCACCTTCGTACCTGGCCCCACATAACCCCCGTCGAATCTGAGGTACATGAAGTGACTTTGAGAACCACCAAAATCAACCCCGCCCATTTCATCATATATCTCATTTTATGAGTTCTCATGGATTCCCAACAGCTCATCAGCCAAGCAGTCAACGCATATGATGATAATAGCTTCATCCGTGTCGATGATAGCCGCCGCGAGCAGCCCGCTGATAACACCTGCCGGCCAATACATGATCCTATTCTTGATCGTGGCTACAACTTCGAGGCCATGGTCGTTCCAACCCGGCCCTTTGAGATAATGGCCCTGCCCTCAAAGCCGCTGTTGCTTTTCCAGCAATTCGTGCCTATTTCCTTAGTGGAAAGCTGGGTCTGCTACACCAACAGCTGGGTCAGTCACCGGCTTGAGCAGCATGAAGATGACACCCAAAGACTACATCCGCAATCGCGGCTGCTAGTTTGGAAGCCGACCTCTACTGCGGAAATCTACGTATGGCTTGCGACCTTGATGTATATGAGAATACATAAGGAGCCAAACATCGAGGATTATTGGAAGGCTTCAAAACCTAAGGACATTCGCCTAGTTCATCCAGTAGTCAAATGGATATCTTATAATCGCTTCCAATTACTATCTCGACATCTTCATATCTATGATCCACTGACTCTCAATATAGATGATATGAGCTTCTATAGCCGTACATTCAGTCGGGTTCATGCATGGTCTGACCATATACAACATATATCTACCGTCTTCTATATACCGGGCACATCTATTGCTGTAGATGAGTGTATGGTCCGTTTTCTGGGAAGATCTCTTGAGACAACAACTATCCCTTCCAAGCCAATCCCCACAGGCTTCAAAGTCTGGACTGTAGCTCAGCGAGGCTATTTTCTTCGGTGGATTTGGCATAGGCCGGGCCGGAAGTTCGGGCCTGTTGGGGTTAGGCCGACCTATCGGCGCCTGCCCTCACAGCTGCGGATGATGCGACAGCGCCGGCAGCTTCGAGAGAGAAACACGATCCATCTGAACCCGACTCAAGCTGTGGTTGTTGCCTTGGTTAATTTACTGCCGAAATCCACGTACCATGTATTTCTCGGTAATTTTTTCTCTTCCTGCGATCTATTCCGGAGACTTCGGCAGCGTGGCCATGGAGCCACGGGCACAGCCCGCAAGAACTGTGGCATCTATAGGCCCCTTGTCAAGCTAAAGGCTATAGATAATACAGCTGCTGGCAGCCTCAAGTTTAATGTTGTTAAGGCTATCCCAACAGCCGATAACAAGGTCAACCAGATCGCTTGGAAAGACAATGCGCTTGTGTTATTTCTGACGACTGTGTTTAAGGGCAATGAATGGCTTGACTGTATCAGGAAAAAACTAACAACAGACCAAATGCAAGCACGACCAATACAGCGTTTTTTTGGTGACGACCCTGTTAAACAGGTTTCTATCCCATCTATTGCTGCTATCTATAACAACGAGATGAATGCCGTGGATCGAGGTGACCAAATGAGAGCTTATTGGGGCCTTGACCGTCGTGTGCGCCGAGGCGGCTGGAAAGCCCTGGCTTGGGACTTTCTCCTGGAAATTGCCCTTGTAAATAGCTTCATTTTGCAGCAGCGAGGGCAGCCGCAATGGAAGGCAGAGATTTCGCAAGGCAGTTGGCGGCAACGGCTTGTGAATGATCTTATGGAAGCGTATGCACCGAAGACGCAATCGAGAAAGAGATTTCGGACTGGAAACGAATTTACGCCTACATTACAGCATACTCGCGTTCGCAAAGGAAAATCTGAATGCCTTGCCTGTCAAGGCCTCCGGCTAGGTCAGCGTCAGTCTCGAAGATCAAGGGCAGCATTATCTGCGATTAGTGGTAACAGTCGAAGGGCGCCGCAGTCACGATATAGGTGTCAAGAATGTAATGTAGCTTTATGTAGACTTGGCAATTGCTGGGACCTTTGGCACAACCAAAGTTAGGTGGGGATAAATGTACCTTTGATTTAACGCATTTTTATTGGCTCGCCCCGCTGCTAGGTACGGAAGTGGAGGCTTACGACAGTCAAAGGGATAGATTATTATATAAAAGAGGGGTTATAAATAAAAGGAGACTAGTCAGAGAGATCAATCAGTACAATTAATTCGGTTTAATAACTAATGCATTTGTGCGCAGTTAGAATTGTCTGACCACCATGTGACCACAGGGGGATACGCGGGGCTGAATACAATGCGAGAGGTCAGCCGCATGGATCACACAACAGAGGTAATGTCGCCAGAGTATTCGTAATCGGTGGCCATTTTTTAAAACCAAGGAAAGCGATTGCCCCGTCAGTATACAGTATGTGGCCTCCGAAGGCGCGGTATATCAAACCTATGAGTTCAAGGAATTTTAGCCACCAAAGATGAAGCTACTTACCAAAGTCTTTGTTCGTCAACTCGAATTATTACATTGATGTAGCACTACTCTAATAACTACTTGGAAAATACCTCGTGTACTAATATAAGTCAAGACATTTAATTTCGTAATAGAGTTATAGTGTCTTATCTATTTATAGCTGTACTTCCTATGCACACGAAATCACAGATAAAGCTTAACTGAGTAAACTTGAAATAAATCTGAAGACTTGTTATTTTTAACAGTGCTGTACTAACAAATATTTTTTACAAGTATTGCAAGTTTAGCCTACTTGTCTTTGCAAAGAATTTTACTTAAATCAGGACTAACTTTATCCTAACTGTAATGTCAATTGCTTGTTGCATGTCTACCTTCACAGCACTTCTTGAACCTGTCTGCCTTCTTCGTGTCTGAGTCTAAGATCCAACACACCAATTCATCCTGTATAGATAGTTAGTTATAATAAGAACAGGATACTCGGCTATTCTTACACCGTCCCAATCGCCTATTCCATTACAGCAGGACTGGGTAAGGTGTTGGTGCGGCTTGAAATCAGGGTTGCCTCGCGCTTGGCACCAGTGGCTCTGGTCGTCTCTAATGTTCTGGGCAAGAGAGCTGATTGTCCGTTAGTACTAAGTTCTGGCGTTATAGAGCCAAGAAGGGTTAAAGTACCTAGTAAAGAGTGTAGCTAAAAGGGTAACTGAAAAGTACATTGTGAAAGATTTTAGGTATAACTAGAAGGCTGCGTAGATTGTTAAAGATAAAGGAGAAGAATAAAAGGATAAGAAATATAAATATTCTTTTAAATAAAGTACTAACCTTTATAAGGTTATATAAACTTTAATATATTAATATAAAATATCTCTTATTTAATTAGCTTTTATTTATAAAGTATATTATAAACTTAATATTATTATATTACTATAGTTCAATTTTTTATCTTATAGCTTAAATGGTTAAGTATAACTATTATATCTCTTATAAAATACTATTTTCTCTTTAATTGGCAGTATAAGTAATATAATTAAATATTATATTGTATATTGATCTCTGTCGCTACTATATAAAGGCGTAAGGGAAATTTTCCTGGCAGTCATGGCAGTCTCGGCAGTCTCGGCAGTCTCGGCAGTCCCGGCAGTCACGGCAGTCTTAGCAATTTTAATAATCCTGACAATCCCAGCACTTCTACCAGACCGTTGCCAAGTACACCGGCTGAGTGTATAACGGTAGCTAAGCCAAGGCTCCGACTGTTATATCGGAAAACACCTGCTGTTAAGCAGAACCTCAGGAGCTCAAGGAGGTTAAGGAAGGGCTATGTGGGCTGCCTGCCAAGTGTGTTGTTCAATAGACGAATACAATGGTAATGGAATGCAATAATTAGAATTAACATAGAAAGCTTTACAAGATCTTGGGCGCATTCACACGAATATCTCCAACTCAACGACTTGCTGAATATGAAGCTTGAGTGATCCGCACTAACCTCGATTAGCAACGAGCTGATGGTATTCAGCGCTTTACTTATGTGATGCTCGTGTTTCTGCCGCTGAGGTTTACTACGGACATTTTTAGCATGAGCGAGACGCCTGGAGGCCGGACGCTTGTGAGCATGGTTGTTACGAGCATGGTTGTTATAAGTATTGTTGCTCTAGTGGCAACCGCGCTACTACTGGGTTATTCTCACAACAATCTGGCGACGATGTCTGTTAGACCTCATTGAGCATTCTCACAAAAACTGTAAATACGCTAATGAAGACAGGGGGTAGACATCATTGAAAAAATCATTCGTAGACATCATTGACATTTTCAGGGTTAAAATGGAAAAGATTTACAGGAAAATAAAGAGAAGGGATGCGAGTTTAATTTTGAAAAGGTTTCAAAGTTTAATTATCAAACGATGAGGCGTTGTGATGAGGTTTATGATTTAAGGAAAGTTATGATAAGGTTTGGTATCCAGTGTTGTGAGTGGCTCAATGTGAGAAAATATGGGGTTTAACCATTATATACAAACTACCTCAAACTAGATACAGAACGTAATATAAAATATACTACCATGATATAGAAGCGTGTAATAGAACCCCAGAACCTACCTTATATATACTTCTATAAGTCCTTTTATCTGGTTGTTGATGTATTTGTCTTTGAAGTTGCTGACTTTGTCGTTGACCCCAAGCATTATAACCAATCAGAATTTAGCGGTCAAGATCTATCTACTTTCGGAGAGGTGGGGCTGGCGTCTACCCAATCACGAATTTCGCGGTCAAATCTCATCCCCTTTCGGTAAGATGCTATTGCTAGCCAGTCAATCAGCAGGGAAGCACAAGGGGATATATCTGCAACGCAAACAGCGGGGGCCAGACTACGTACCATTTCACTATCTAACCAATCAAAATAACGGAAAGTGACCCCAAATAATTCCTAAGTAATACAGTTTAAAAAAACCCCCAGCTAATTCATTTACTTACCTAAAGCCAGAATAACAATAAACAAATAAACAAAAAAGCAGAGGTATCTCCCTTACATTATATTACCACTAAGAGCGGCAATAGTATCATCTTAATCCAGAGGGATGTAGATAATTTAAATCCCACCCGATTAGGACCGTGTTATCCTGCATATCAGCTTCAATATACTTTACAGGCCGACCTAGCCTTGATTCCTTGCGGTTAATTTATCGGTACTTTCCGCCCAATTAAATCAAGTATAACACGTAATGCTTCGTATATATCGCTATAGCAACAACAAAAGCAATAAAACTATCCTATAGATAATAAACAATCTACAGAGTTGATATCAATTCCTTCTTATTATGTTATACTTTTATTCCATATTAGAGCGAATATGCAGAGACCAACGAAGCGTGGGCGACCGCGCAAATATGCAACAGCACAAGAAAAAGCACAAGCAGACACTGAACGGAAGCGGAAAAAACGGCAGGAAATAGCAGCTAGAGATACAGGCCTACCATACAGCAACTTTCACAACTTACACCTTCCTCCTACGTGGCAGTCAGACAATATAGAAGGCAGTCCAACCGCAGGGTTAAGTAACGACTAGGATCTCGGCAACTTTCTACCTCCACCCAGTCCTCCACTCCAACCCGCTACCCAAGAGATATCCTATGACGATACTGAGCCTATTAGAGCGGTATCAACCACACCATCGACTGCTGCGCCGGATGTGGACAGCGTAGACAGATCGCAGCCCCTACTTACAGGTAAGCCCTAGGTCCCAGGTAAGATCTAAGAAAGGGCTATATGTACTAACTCTCTAGACTCAGTACCGATCTTATATGGCGAGCCCTGACCAGGCTGAGGATGTTGCTGTTGATATTACCTCGGAGGTTTTACCAGCTCAGGAAATTACCTTTGATACAAACCTGGAGGCTTCTTCGCAGATGGGGAACGGCGAGCTAGATCCAGTTGAGCAGCTTGCTCAAGAGCTGACAGAACAACTTGTGAAATTTCAAGGATGCTGCCACGACTGCCACCAGGCAGCACAACGTCACCATATGGATGATCCTAATTACCATATCAGCCTCGCCGAATACCTGGAGTTTACACCTGAATTAGGTCCAGGTATCCTTGGTAACGACACTATTGCGCACCAAACAGAAGACCTGACTGGAAAACTGAGCCCCGAATCCAGAAGACAGGTCTTTTGTGGTATTGATTCTAGAGCAAAGGTCCCATACATCTATCTGGATGAAGATGAAAGAGTTACCGACAATGCTAGAATCACTTTTGATATAGACAGCGTCGTGGCCTTCCCGTCTAACCTTGCCGTTGCTAAGCAAGGAATTTACTGGTCTCCTACCCAGATGGCTATATCCGATCTTCAGTCTGATCTCCACCTTCGATCAATCCCAGTCACATATACCGATGCGAATGGGAAACTACATCAAGCCCCACCGGCCCCGTACACGACATTCCCCACTATACATTCGGTCGTCTTATCGGGTTTGAAGGTATATCCCTATACTTTCTATTTCCAAACTTATACCGGGAAGAGCAAAAGTGTAGCAAGATCAGGGATGAAGACTTTCGGCTGTGGATGGATGGCATTCTTCTTCCTGCGATATACAAATGCTATAGCACAGCCTATGTCCAGCATTATCCCTACTCTTCTATTCCTAATTGTCGCGTACCCCTGTCTATTTCTCTACTGCTTATCCATCCCCGGTTTATTCCCACATCGTTCGTACCATAGCAGCTTATTCGTCTCATTTCGATCGACGGTCTGCGCTTGTGTCACACGTGTGTAAACGCATACTTTATCTTTCATATGCTATCCACTCTATTTACTGTAGTTTTGATCTAAGGTTTGCTTCATACATAGGAATATTATATTATCAGGGAGTGGTTAGTTCAGTTCCCCCTCCTTTTCTGGATACAAGAATCATATCGTGATAAGGGAAAGTGGGGCCCATTCCCAGTCGCCAATCTAACATGGACAAACCCCACTTCAGGGCTATGCTCGACCAATCGTAGATTGTGATTTGATGACATAAGGATAAGCGCGCACACGACATCGCAGAGCCCACGGCTTGCTACTCAAAGACAACTGGGGCTAGCCTCAGCCATAACGCGACATCGCAAATTTACTATACTAAATACAAACCCATCATCTCTTCATCCTTCCATTATCTCTCATTCTTTTTCTTCACCCTTTCATCGCGCGACTCGTTGTTTGCCTCTGAATACCCCTCCTTCTCTCCACTCTCGACACGGACACACCCAACCGCATCAAAACGCCACAATGAGCAATCGAAAACGATCGCGCTCCGTCAGGGAGGAGAATCACACAGAGTGTCCTTTTACAATTTCTTACGCCCCTGACCCATCGCGCGCAGATCAGGAACGTCATAAGAACAAGAAGCGGAAGCGCGACGGTCAAGATGACGATAAACGAGTTCAGATTCAAATCTCTCCCTTCTCTCCCATAGGCAGCTTCAAAACCCACGACACTATGGACCTGTATTATACAGTCGAACCTGGAAAGCGATGGCAAGATATGACGCGCTACAACAGCTTCGTCCGTAAGTATCCGATGAATCCTGGCGTCTTCCAAACTGTAAGGGGCTTATGCCTAATTCTTGGCAGTTAACAGCATCAAGTACTACAGCGAGGGCTTCGTCTATGTCGCCAACGAGTCAACCGTCGAGCATCAAAAGACCACAAATGATGGCAAATGTGGTTACAAAAAGTCTAATGATGAGTGGGTTGCGCGCATCCTCGAGATTCGCGCTTCCGATGAGCACCATGTTTATGCACGCGTTTACTGGATGTACTGGCCCGACGAACTGCCTCCTGGTACCATCGACCGCAAAAAGACAGTTCAAGGCCGCCAGCCGTATCATGGTACTAACGAACTGATCGCCTCCAACCACAGTCCGTTCTAGAATGCTTAGCAATATCGTCCTGCAACCCAACTAACCGATTACTTCAGTGGATATCATCAACGTCGTCAGTGTAACAGCACCCACAATCATAAACCAATGGATTGAGTCAGATGACGAAGAACTCCACGGCGCGCTTTATTGGCGTCAAGCATACAACTGCCGCAAACCACAACTTTCGGTATGTTGCGCAATAGCTCCCCTTACGTTCCCGCTCACTAATATTTGTACAGTCCGTTGGCATTATATGCAAATGTGAAGCCCCCGCGAACCCCGATAAGATGCTCATAGGATGCATGAGCTCGGAGTGTGGGCAATGGATGCATCACGAATGTTTGACTCATGATGTTCTCATGCAAGTTTATGAACGACTAGGCACCGACAAGCCTCATCGAACCGAGGCTGCGATTTTGAATGAGGAAAATGCCAAAGCTACCCGTCCTCCATCACCAACCGATGCCGAGGAGAAAGAGACCCAGCCCACAATCGATGTCCGCTCTGGAGAGACTCAATATAATGTACACGTAAAGGAAGTTGTTCGAGAAACACCTCTAGAGACCAAAAACTCAACGCCTAGACCAACGCCATCGAGATCTATCACTGCCGCACCAGCCAAGGGATCAGCCAAGCAGGGCCGCAAGAAGAAGACTGGGGATTATAAGCCGTACGCAGGACTCTTTGAGGCTAACCTCAAGATGCAAGAAGGGCCTACAGCGTGGGAGATTCGTGACTTACGCGAAAACGTAACGGGTGGCGAGAAGTCCTGGATGGAGAAGGCCTACTGCCTGATATGCGGCACTGGTATCGAATGACTACTCAATGTAATGGACCATATAACTACACTCAATCCGTTAAAGCGAGCAGATCCATCGAGCTTTCGCAGGTAAAATTTGAGGTTGCGTACGCTAGGTGTTTGGTCCCTTATGCGGCTCGTGGGACTCACACCCGCAATATCACCAGCTGGACCTAGTTGCCTTCTTAATACCATCCGGGACCACCCAACTCATAATCTCACCTAATGCATAACCAAAACCTCACTCCTACTACTATACAGAGGACCATTAGAATTCCGTCGGGTTATCCACTTTTCGTCCTTGTCATCCGAGAATTTGTCATCCGTTTTCTTCCGACCGAGCTTGCATAGTCGCGTATTTACAAAAACTGTACTTACATCTGTCCCTTCAACAATTTGTTGGACAGAGAGCGAACATTAACAGCCTGGCCATAACAAGTCAAAGTTCATCGCCATTGCTCTTCCGGACCCAGTCATTACTCTCCAACAGCAAGCTGTGGCACACTAGCCCCTTCACAAACGTGCTTCAAAAAGTAACATTTAAGGTCTATGGGTTTGCAGTAAACTCTCGACTTCTTCGGCAGATCTGCATCCGAATAACCGAGAAGCATGTGCGTGAGGTATTTCAACCGTTCAATCGATTCGATGATAGAAGCAAGGACGCTCATCGAAATGTCGTCTTTGCTTGGCAAAGTGGACATCGCCCTCTTCAGTGTGGATTTACCTATGGGCTTAATGGAACGTTCCCAGCCACAATGAAGCCCCAGCTCCTTGACCTCTATGAATGGGCATCCCTCCGGTGGCATGAGTTCCTTCACTTGCCTAGCAAACTTAGACCAAGAATGAATGCACAAATCCAAAGTGACCGAGAGCGAGTCCTTGGGCACCAGCCTAACGCCACTGCCGAGAGCAAAGGAGAGACGGCAGAAAGATCGATAGCTGAAACGCAACTTCCTCCTGGCCAGAAGAGGGCTGACGCTGAAGACCGTGACCGTGAACGGGAGTCACCAAGCCTTGATGGGGGTTATTGTATGACTTCTTTGCCTGCGAAACGAAGGCGTATCCACCATGCTGCTGCGTGGCCAGAGGACGAGATAAACCCTTCTATTACCCACTCAGATGCCCTGGAGCTCTTTGGCAACCTGCATGAGCCATGGTCGCGCGATGATATTAAGGAGCGCCGGGCTGTCATGCAATTCTTACATTGGTATTCTTCAGAAGGATCTGAGAGGTGGCGTCTTCAGGATCGGCTGACTCGGGTTTATGAGACGCTTGAGTGATGGGAGCTTGTTGGTTGCCAGCTATGCTTCATTGCCAAGGGAGGTCGCCCTGAGTCCGATCACACGATAGAGTCTTGCTTTCAAAGTGCCGGCAATGAAAAGGCAAGACAGATTCTTCGATGGCTCGAATCTCTATCGACAACATGCTATGACCAAAACGGGAGACGAGGCTGTGCGCCTTTTATGCCCTGCCGCGAAGTTGTCTATACTGATGCAGTGCTTACGGCCAACAGTCTTGAAGCCAAGAGTCATTTGACGGAGCGGCTCGAATCCAAGTCCGGTCTAGACGGCCACTGCGAGAAAAAGCCCATCATTCGAAGTGTTATCGCTGCGTTGTGTGCATATGACAACCAGTTCTTTGGAAAGATCCTTCTTAAATTTGGTCAAGATGGAGATAGTAAAAACCTGAATGATGACCAGGATGCTCGCTCTTGGTTCGAAGCAGACATTCACCTCGACAGCTCCATACTCCCAAGGCCTTTTATGGTGTTCGAGCTTCTCGTTCTTTCCTTTTATTTCCGAGCTAATCAGGGCCGCGAACTACCGGAACTAGCTGGCTTTCAGAAAAGGCACCAGCAGGTCTCATGTCAACCTCACATAGTAACCGGGAAGAATCAAAAGGACTTTTCCTGCAGGACAAATGTCCACCATAGGACAATACAGAAGAAGTTGCAGCCTGGAAAGAGTCGGTGGAGTGGTGGAGGGGGAAATGTAGTGTGAGAGAGGTGGAGCGAGCAAACTTAAAAGCGAACTTGGCATAGCCATATACCTCGACAGGATAGTACCGTCCAACGGCTGTGATATTTGCTTTCGCCCCTTTAACTTTTGTTCCCGCTGGCGCCAGGACGAAGATGGCAACTTCACCAGGCGCGAGACCTCGAAGGCACGTCGTAAGTGTGAACGATATTGTTTTCTACTAGCAGATGTAGCTATCGGGCTCTTTTATTGTGGCAAAGGCAAATTCAAAATGGAAATACTTAATGACGCTGAGGAATACTGCAAGCAACACGAATCGTTAAATAATTTAGACGAGGAGACAGTAGCATGTAGTCTTGCACAGCATTTAACAGTTTTCGGCATACATGGTTCAGTATTAATTCAGAGAATTAACAGCTGGACAAGGGAGATACGGCATGATGTAAGGTAGTTGTCTATTTAATTGAACTAGGTCACTGAGACCCGTCCGGCTTTCTGGCCATTATGAGTTTGGGACCTGGAGCCTGGTTACGGAGAAGCATAGTCAGGAAATATTTATTGGTAGGTATTAATCGTAAATAAAGTGTAATGCCTTCTATATACCAGGCTTCGGTTTATCCTTAGGCTATAATTATAGCACTATACTCTTATATCGAGTCACTTATCCCCTTCACGTTTCGGTAGTAGGCTGAAGTCTTTAGATCATAGGAAGTAGTTTTTCGTAAAGACAAGTCAGTCATAAAGGTACAATAATTATCAAGCAATCCTCAAAACATCTATCGCGTTATTATCACACCTATAGACCCTGTCACTTACTAGCCCTCCACCTATGTTTCTGGGGAGCTACTTACCTGATATATAGACAATACAGCACTAATAGATATATAACTATCCAAACATCACGGCCTCTAAACTGTCAACTTTTGAACAAGGAACAGAACAGCGATAAGAGAAATTGTAAAACAAGGATAGATGTATAGCAATATCGGACAAGGCGACAGGTGAACAACCACGTGGTGTTCAAAAGATCTGTTGCTGGAATACTCTTACTTGCTACCTGTTAAATCGATGGTTTGTCCCGCTAACAAGACAGCCAATTCTTACCAGTTGTCTTCGCTGATGATCTTCTGGTGATAGTGGTGTTATGTATGTATAGATATGGCGTCGGGAAGGATTTCTGCTGGCAACAGCTTGGATAACTATAGGATGAAAATCGGAGACATTAGGAAACCTTGAATATCTCTACTAATTGACAGCTGTATAGCGAACGATTGGTAGTACTGTTACGATGTTTGCTTTAGTCGCCGCTGTTGCGGTTAGTTGAGAACTGAATGATAGCATGGAGAATGCGTTGAGCAAGGAACCATAATGACAGGATCCTGCCTGGCGCAAGTCATGATCGAGTCAGATGAAGGTAATTTAGATCTAGTTAGCTCAGACCGAGGATAGGTGGCAAGGTTTTGGAGTTTCCAGGATTGCGGGGCCATCACTTGGCTGGTTACGTGTGCTTGACCTTTGAAGTGCGGGAGATCGACGCAATCGCACATTTCAAGGGAGTAACACGGGCCCCTCATTCTTGTGAAGGTGTCGAGGATGCTACCATGAAGTCTCGTCATGATTTCCGCTTGATCCTTCGGCTTGCAAGTTGCTTCAACTCTTAACCGTAATATTTATGTGGCATTCCTGTCTATGTTGCAGTTGGTTCTACAAACTTTAAAACATGTTTCTTATACCACGGCCAGTACACATCTCTCGACCACCTCCTAAGCGCATGAAGACCGGCCATGACCTGGAAAACCCCAACCGCCGTTGTTGTATTTCCGAACTGGCAACTGGCCCAGAAGGTCTTGATTTACGTCAGTCTAACGTTTCACAACTGGGAGGGAGAAAGACACATACCGTTTCTTCACCACACCGGGTGGTGGCAACAGACTTCCATTCGTGGCCTTGGACTACAACGCCAGGCAGGAATGGAAGCTCAGATATACCGTCTCCTGCCTCGCGGGTTAAGAAGGTCCAGTGCGAGGCATGCCATGTGGCTGTCTGGACATCAGCTCTCCTCTGGTCTCCACCGTATCTCTTAGTCTCGATGCTGACACATAGAGGGAACTTGGACAAGCCACTGTAGGAAGTGTGATTGAGGGACCCTGTTGATAGGGTTTGGAGCTTGTTGATAGCTTCTTTTATGTGGTCGTGGTTTTGGTCGGATTCGGGATTGATAAAGATGCAGTAATCCACTTTGGAGGGTTGGATGGGAAACTTATGGTGTTCTGGAGTGACGGAAGCGTTCATACTGTATTTTTCGATCAATATCGGTAACAGGCAAGGTGCAGCTGCCACTTACCATGGAAAGTAGTCAACTATGGCCTGATCTGGCCACAGGTCACCACGAAAGACAGCTTGTAAAATCGGTGTATACACCTCATTATTCCATCCTGCCTCGTCAAGCTGCAACTCGTAGCACCGTCTCCCAAACAGGGTAAGATTCTCAACATTGGCCAGGAGTCGATCTGCAGGTAGTGGGTTGTTACGATTCAAACCAAAGTTCTCTGACGGTGTATAAGCAGACTTGGTTAGCCATTTAAGTGACCTTTGCTTCTGGGACGGTTTTTGGATTTCGCTCTCGAGATACTCAGGAACGATTCCGTTTTTTGATCCAATCTCGGACATTTCTCGCATCAAGTCCTCCAAGGCTAGTGGGAAACCGAATTGGTCAGGATCCATGGTCCTTGCATCGATACAGTGACCGTCCATGCCATTGATTGGGAAGTTCTTGACTGGCGAGGAGCGTCCAAATCGTTGACTTTGACTCGAGTCGCTGGGAGCCAAGCGTATGTTGAATGGTGAACGCGAGGAATTTGAGGCAGTCTTGTTAGGTCGCGGAGTCGCTTCGTTATCCTCGTCATCCAATCTCCGCTTGTTGGGCGTATGGGGATCCATTTGGAACGCTGGGAATAGGTGTTTCGAGCTGTCGCCTGATGCCGCAGGTGAAGGTAATCTCCACGTTTTACGATCAATCTTTTGCCTTTTCGTTGGGGGTTGCGTCTGGGAGATGGCTTGTGGATGTGGAATTTTTTCGAGCCAGTCTTGAACTAGTTTTGCGGTCTCCATTCCTGGTGTGAATCGATTATACTATGGGTGCTTGAGTTTATTGAACCATTTGTATGTCGTATGTCAATAAATCCCACTGAAAATCGACAATATTTTGATGATATGGGCGTGAGAGGTAGGATATGACGTTGGTGGGGAAACGATCGGTTCAAATTGGATCGGATCAACATAGTTCCGTACACGGACCCAGTCAATCAACCGACGTCGCTCAACGAGGCTAGCGCGTCCTCCTGTTTTGGGTAGCCTCATCAAACACAACCATAGTTCCGTTTCATGGGTTGAGCTTTGAGAAGGCGTGATGAAAGAAGAGACCTAATTCTATCGGTAATAAACAAGAATATCTGATGAAAGAGTTGGCTGATTTGTTAAATGCTTTGATCATTCCGTCATGATCGTGATGGTTGTTATTGATGAGGCCGCACTTGCCCAAAGCAGATCAGGGTACGTACTTTTGGGCTTTGAGAGCCTCAACCTGTTGGCCACGGGCTTCATAGGAACATCGCGAATACCGTTGATACAGTCGATCTCATCTTAGCGAGAAGATGGCCAGACCATGACTTTCAGACTAGCGCTAACCATTACCTTCTTGTGTATCGGGTTGTTGTGTTGCCTTTTCCCAAGTTTTTGCGACAGCAGCCTGTGCGGGGTTGTCTCACACTTTTCGCAATGTCTCACACTTTTGTGGCCAACTAAGCTTACTTAGTTGGCACCCCCTCCCAGCTAGCCAACGAGTAGAGGTTTTTTGGCTGTTCAAAAACACATAACGACGTTCCAATTGGCAATATGGACTACAAAATGAATCCTGTCGTCTTATGCGCCGAGAACATTAGCCTTCTTTTTCTCTTGCACAGCGTCCCAAGCGTGCCGAAAGCCACACCAGTCCACAGAGATCAGACAAGCGAAGCAGGATACAGCTTGCCGTTCGAAAAGGAGCGGGGACTTGCGAGTACCCTAGCTTTCCTTTCTAGTGTTCGGGAAGATCCGAATAGAATCCCTGCTTTATGCATAGAAAGCGTTCCCGGCGCTTGTGCCTTGAAAGTCCATGTAGCCGTCAACAAGAGCAGCTTTGTTGATGGTAACACAGATCTCTTGGAAATGAACCGCGCGTTAGGCAAGATACTCGCGCCACTTTCGAGAATTTCAAATAGTGCGTACATTGAACCCAATCACGGTGTGGAACGATTGGCTCTTTTCACTGCATTATCATGGACAAAGTTTATGTACTAATTATAGAACAGCCGATGATCTAGCTGATATGGTGGAGACTATCTTTGCTGAAATCGTGGCCGTATGTGAAGAACGCATTCTGAGCCGTCTTCATTTCCGTCCGAACAGCAAACAAAAGATAAGAAAACCGATTGTCGAAACCATGAGACTAGCTATAACGTCTCTGAGACAGCTTCGCCAGAAAATATCGAACCGAGGAAAGTTAGTCGATTCAGCATCAGTTTTTGAGAATAGGGCGAATGAAGCTGTTAAGCTCATTACAGCATGGACCAAGCACCAAACTACAACTCGCCTGCGAGATATAGTGGAAGGTATTCACAGATTATGGATGATTGAGAGGCTTGATGAGTTACTCAGCTGCATACCGAACAACCTCATGGATCCAGGCTTGAGAACGAGCTTGCAAAATATGATCCGAAAAGTGGCTAGGTACAAGGAGGCTGCTAGGTACCTCTGTCGGTTGGCAAAGAGATTCCCAGCCGTCCGGAGAGTAGAAGTTGTTTCCGTTACTCTACAGCAGGAAATGTTTGTTAAACATGAAGTCGACGGCTACAAACCCTCTTTATCTGCTACATTGCACCGCATTGGTAGTAGACATAGCTGTTCTGGCAATCTTTCCAGAATCTGCTCCTTGTTAAAGGTGGGTACAGTGGACGCTGAACGCACGTTCTCCGACCATGTACTAAGGGCTCTTCGAGGCGCGAAGATCCACGCCGAAATTCAGTTGTTCTATCACATTGAGATGCTCCGGTTAATCCAATCGCCACGGGTAGTATGTTCAAGTAAGGATGCCTGCTATCTCTGCGGCTTCTTCATCACCACCAGCACGAAACTTCACAGCCCAAAATGCCACGGAAGGCTTTATCCTGGCTGGCGTTTACCAGTGTTATCTGCGCAGGATGAAACACTAAGGAGGTTCAATCATCATTTAGAGGAGGCAGCCTGCAACAGCGTCAAGAACTTGCTGAGAACGCAGAAGAAGTTTTCCTTACCGGATCCTCGCGAAAGCACAATTCTCACAATTAGGCGGTCAGTTTCAACGCTGGCTCCATTACCAATCAGACCAGAGACCGTGGATGCGGCAACCGATAATGACAATATGTCCCCTGAGATAATTGTGAGCGAGGATGCGAAGCAAAATACCGTTGCTCTCTCGAGCAGTCGCTTGCAGGTGACAGAAGATATTCCAGAGCGTTCTGTCACTTGTCAAGATGGAAACACTACCATGCAAAGCAATGCGCCACAGACAATTCACGATCAAAGTCAAACATTGCTGCCTTCTGGCAATCGCGGCGAGACCCGTCAGAAACACGACCTCAAACGCAATAATACAATCACTGTTTGCGTTACCTCGAATGATGTGTCGTGTATCATTGTGGGCCCATTAAGACTATATGTGGAATACTCAGCGTCTCACAATGGGAGTACAGGGAATGTTCGAAAAGATCTAAAACTCGATGCCGAATGGATCACTGATATCAATGACCAATCAACTAACGATCATTCAGAATCATCCTTGATTGACATCGAAAAGTCTTCATACACAGCGTCGCTTCCCCTAGATACCTTGAATCAACTGGATATAAGATATGGAAAACATGTGTTGAGGGTCCGACTACATCCTTGAAAGTGATGATGGAAGTTGTGAAGTTGAGTGGTGAAGTTGTCCTTTGTATATCATGCACAAATATTTCCCATAGATCAAGATATTAAGTGAGTATATTACACGACCACGGTTAGCACTGTGATCTAATTGGCATTTACTGCTGACTGGCTGGAAATCGTAAGGTATACATGACATAGCGAGGGGGGTCAGACCAGTGAGACTAAGGGCCAATGATATTGCGTTTCAGTGAGCGGTTGAACCAATAGAAAATTGGATAACTGAGCGTATAGACTCCACTCTGCCTGTTACGACCCCCGCGACTCTGTCACATAAGCCCCACTTCTTCCACCAAATCATAGAACAGATCAGACGGATCAGTGCCAAGACTCTACGCGATCAGAGCTGATCCGTTACAATCAGTACTAATCCACTACGATCAGAACTGATCCCACGATAACCTCACTGATCAATACCAGTACATTCAAGTATATAGAACATATTTATTAGCACTTTCATAGAACTTAGCTTACCAGCTATTAATACAACTTCTTTACCTTAATAAGCCTCACCCGCATTATTAACTATTAAGAGACATGACACTTCACAACCGCTCAGCGTTACGCCCTATGCCATCTGCCAATATAAACCTAGTATAGACTAGTTTATCCTTTAAGAACCTATTCCGTTATAACCAGGTATTCGGCATTATGGTATATACGGAAAGACCAGACATAATATAAGAAAGAACCTGTCACGTACTTCCAGTGGTATCTAAAGAAGAGTATAGTAAGTGATTTTAATTAATTAGATTAATTGTAGTGTTATATTACTCTTTTAAAGTCTTAAGGTATAGATTAGTGGAGCACTTGCTTATCTGGTGCACTTGCTTATTATGTATGTTATATTAATTCCCTATTATTATTATTATAAATATTATTATTACTATTACTTTCTTTATACTGTCTATGGAGAGTAGAATATTAACGGACTAATGTTATCTTAGCATCAGCATCGCTTCCTGCTATATTGCCTAGCTCCTCTATAAACCCAGTTGGAGACATGTAAACACCGAGCAGTTGTGGAATAGACGTTTTTCGCAAGCTATGTAGATCGCCGACTGTAGCCATATGAACGCCGGGGACTCTTATATCCCTTGAAAGATCTTGTATGTTGTTATTACCTGGGATAAGTGGCTTTAGGGCAGGCTGGACGACATGCGTATATGACGCCTTGCAGATCTCTAGGAGGCCAGGGAGCTCGTCTGCCACAGCGAGCGCCATGATACGGAACTTGTCTTCGTTCTTAATGCCATGAGTTGGACGAAGCTTATTATAGCATGTAAAGAGGCTCCTAGAGACAAAGACATAAATGCCAACGCCAAAGATGTCTGCCATGATTGTCAGTGACCGCCAGGTATAGATCTTCTTGGCCAAGGTGCCCTCAAGAAGACCAAGCTGCCTGCCGAGATACTTGGTTATCCTTATTGAAAGTGCCGACCCTGTGTTGGCGCCCATTCCGTTCTTAGCGAGGAAGTCTTCAATCTCCCTTTCTGACCCTATAGCGGCGGGACTCGACCAATAATCCCATTCACGGACGAGTGGCACCTTCATGTCAGCAAGTCTAATGTCGTCAATCGTCGACATGCTAGGGCTGTCGTGCTGAACGGCCTGAGCCCAACGTAAGGCGAAGCTGGATAGCGTCGCTGGGCCACTCTTGCGGATCTCATCTGCTACCCGACCCACGTTCCGGTCGAGGTCGGCGAGGTGGCGTCGCGGATGGCGGCCGTAGAGATGCGTCAGTGTATCCGCGAGCCGTTTCTGGCCTCGACCGCCGAATACCTCATGTAAGACGGCCTTTAGGTATCATGCCACGTACCGTATCCGCAGCCGCGTGGGATACTGTCCATACTTTTTAGCACAATGAACTACGGTAGAGTAAGTATTAGTAGAACAGTTCAGCTGGATAGTATCCTCCATGCCACCAAAGACACATTTCCCAAATATTCCAACATTGTAAACCGATGCTCCAAGTGCCGACTTCAGACATGGATCAAATATAACGTCGACTGCGTATGCATGGAAGTTATGCAGTAGCACAAAATGCCACCCCCTCCTCCATTTAGACGTGCCATCTGAAGCCAGGGTGCCTCCAATCGAGGTCCTGAATCTGCTGTAGAGATAATCCAGCAAGTTCGGCCTTAACAGAACGGCCTTTATGCTTCCGGTTGTCTTTCTTAATCCATAAAAGACTAAAAATACTAACAATCATTATAACACTTATCGCAGCTAGGTTTAACCCATTTCCGATAGGATAATTAGGAGTATCGCTCTATACATAAGTCTAAGTTAAGATTAACCCCCCTAAATGGGCCATTATGACTACGGCATTAAGGTTAACGCCTCTAGGCTCATTCTTATGCCTACATCTAGGTTAAACATACTAGTGAATCCCACTGTACTGTTCCTTATTGTATCGCTGACTATATTGGCACTAACATATAAGGTTGTAAGAGCTGCTGGGGCAAATATTATACTAACAATAAGAAAGGTTACTCTATATCGTATATGGGCATTTGTAGTACCCAGGAATATGGCATAGCTAAGCATGATAGGAGGTGTGTATAAGGTGAGGAAGATAACTTGGCGATTATATTTATAACTTAATGTAGGTAGGAGGATAGTAAAAAAGATAGCGATAATGTATAGAGGAACTATATGCAGTTGTTAAAAGACGGTTGACCGTTCTAGATATATAGTTCTGACGATAGTAGGGAGGAAGACGGCCAGGCCCTGAATAATGATATTGCCTATTAGATAAATAATTAAAGTGAGTATTATAATCGGATTATAAATGCCTGTAAGAATCTTTATGGTATCTATTTTGTCTAGAACCTCTGTAGTTATTAGGCGCTTAGCTTTAATACAGTATACTGTAAGCTTTTTCTCTTTATCGGTGAGCCACCAGGCAGTCTATAGACGATCGGTGAGGGTGACTAGGTCGAGAGTTAGTCCAGTAAGGATTAGGGCCAAGTAATTTACCAAATAAGATTAAGGATACAACAACGGTAATAATACCCTCTATAGCTATAGCGTACAGTGGTCAGCGTCTCAATTTAATCCGATAAAACAAGAGCAGTCTCACTAAAGATTATTTCCCAGTGGCAGAACCTCCCGAAATGATCAAGGTTTAATATGGCTGACGTAAAAAGACCGCTAAAAGCTCCCGCAAGAGGTGCCAAGACGACATATAAGGAGAGACAATAAGTAAGCTTAGTATGCCGGTACTATCGTGACAAGTAGTATATAATACCCGGAATAATACCTGCTTTAAAGAGTCCTAGGGAAAATCGGATACCATATAATTGAGGGAGGTCCTTAATAAAAGCCGTCAATACGGTAATAAGGCTAAAGCCGAGAGTTATGGAAGGGAGGAACCATCCTGGTCCTATGTATTTGTAAAGGAGATTGACTGGGATTATAAGAAGAATGAAGCTAATGTAGAATATTGAGAGAGTATAATTGTAGTCGTTTCCAGTCATTTCTAGGCTCCTCTCTAGCCCAGCAAGACGAGTATTTCCTGAATAAAGGTTAGACGAACGCTACTTAATCTAAGTCTAATGGGGGAATACTATTAATATTTGCTCGGTTGATAAAGCACAAGAGGTAGAGTAAAAACACAGTTGGTATCACCATCTAATCGATTTTACGGCGTAATCTGGCCTCTACATTGGGGTCGATATCGACCTGCCTACCCTCTATGCTACCAGCTGTTAGACATTCTTATCTTATACGTGTATTGTAGAGGACGACACACCTTTTAACCCTAGCCTTGACTGACTCGGTTATATTTGAACCAGCCTCTACTCTATGCTGAAGCTTCTCGTTTGGGGGACTGTAGTTTATCTTTGGTAGAGTTTGAGCTATGTGGAAAGTTGACGGATGGTAAGACTTTGTGGTGTCAGACCCTTTATCTAGGTAATCTTAATAGTAGCGTAAAAGTGAGGTTTTACTATATAGTATAGTAATTAACTATTCTATCTCTTAATGTATATGTAAGCGTATGTAGAGCCGTATGCTTGGCAGATCTAGGGTAGTATTTACCGTTTGAGTGTAAAATTCTATTTGTATTCAGAAAGGATACATTAAGAAGATAATACTGTATAGTTCTTAACACAACTGTGTTTTCCCCCATATAGAGATGCCATGTCTTATACCTTAAAACACACTTTCTACACTCAGTTTGATTATATCGGTTTGTAAATCTCGCATGCTGTTGGAAATGGCTTATATCTTGTGGTAATCCTTGATGTATTTGATATCAGGAGCGGTGCCCTAGTGTTTGGCGTAGTCGGAAGTTTTAATAACTGCCGGGCCAAAGGAATACGATTATGCACAGAGAAGGCCTAAAAAGGGTCAGTTTACCTTCGGTAAGTGATAGCGGCTTATAAATTAACGATTGTTTTTGTTTGAGATAAGTTTACCTTCGGTAAGTGATGGTGGCTTATAAATCACCGACTGTTTTTATTTAAGATAAGTTTACCCTGCGTTCTAGATATAGCACTTTGATTTACTTAGTGCCGTCTTGCTTAAAGTTAAACATTTAGATTTAGTAATATCCCTACTCTAGTAATGCATGCTATGGTTATGCCTATTAAACCTGAGCCTTATATCCCTGTCGAAATCTAAGCTCTGCTCCCCGGTGATTTTAGCACTATATACGTTATATTACGATTTTAAATATATTAGGAATAGTTTATATATATAAGATTATATTAAACTGAATTGTCTGTATTAATTGATCTGTCTGCCTAATCTCTATTATTTTACTACTTCTCTTTTATATAACGTATATAATAAGTGGGTGACCCAGATCAGTAGGTGACCTAAAAATCCCTTAACCTATATTATCACAATTTAATCAGATACCTCACAACAACTCAATATGCCACAATCTTCTAATAAAGCTAATATTGCTCTTACCCTTCAGGCTCTTCAAAATGACCCAAGTTTAAGTACCCGACGGGCAGCAACTATATATAAGGTTAACCACCGTACCTTATAACGCCGTCAGCATGGTACTCAATCAATACGCGATTCTATTCTGAAATCGCGGAAACTATCTGATCAGGAAGAATAGATTATAGTACAATTTATTCTGGACCTAGATTCATGAGGGTTTCCCTCGCGACTGTTATATATAGAAGAAATGGCCAATTCTCTGCTTACTAACCGCAACGCGCCACCTATTGGCAAGCGCTGGGCTTATAACTTCACATAATGACAACTAGAGCTAAAGACGCATCGATTTCAGAGATATAACTATTAGAGATCTAAATGCGAAGATCTGACTATTATTTATAGTTGGTTTTGGCTTATAGGGAATACAATTGCAAAATACAGTATCCAATTAGATAATATCTAGAACTTTGATGAGACTGGCTTTATAATGGGCATAATTGAGCCTAGAATAGTTGTTATAGGCGCACATAGGCAAGGAAGGCCAAAACAAATACAGCCTAGAAATCGTAAATAGATAACCGCAATTCTGGGGGTTAATGCGGAAGGTCAATCGATCCCGCCGTTCCTTATTGGATCAGGCCAATATCACCTTGCCAATTGGTACTAAGAATGCGATCTCCCTGGCGACTGGGTTATTGCATTAAGCTAAAATGGATAGACTAATAACCAGCTTGGTCTTGACTGGCTAAAGCACTTTAATCGGTCTATATCTAAACGAACAAACAGTCGCTATTGCCTTTTAATTCTTGATGGTCATGAAAGTCACCACTCCTTTGAGTTTGAGGAATATTGTAAGGAAAACAAGATTATTATACTCTATATGCCTGCTTATACCTCTTATCTACTTTAACCTCTTAATATAGGGTGCTTTGGGCCGCTAAAAAGGCATATAGTCGAGAAATAGAGCGTCTGATCAGATGCTCTATAACCTATATATCTAAGACTGAGTTCTTTCCTGCCTTTTATGCCGCCTACCGAGCTGCTATTACGGAAAGCAATATACGAGGAGGTTTTAGAGGAGCTAGGCTTGCTCCCTTTAACCCAGAAAATGTTATCTTAAAGCTTGATGTATAGCTACGGACCCCGACGCCTCCTGCAAAGGTCACGGCACCTTCGACCCCTTGGACTGCAAGGACCCTAAAGACACTATTAGAGGCCCAATCGTATTCCAATTATTTACAGAGACGGGTGAGAAATCATAAGAGTAGCTCCCTAGAGTCAATTATTGAAGCTATTAAGCATTTTAAGAAGGGAATAACCGTTCTTATCTAGAGGATAGTCCTACTGGAGGATAGGCTTTAATAAGTTAAGTAATAGAATAGAATAGTAGGGCGACGCCGGAGGGGAAAAAGGAGTAGTGTTACGACCCTCGCGGCTACGTCACGTGTGCCCCACCTTTTCAAATCCTCAACCACCAATCATATCAGGACCGACACTTACAAGGACCGACGTCGTTCCAGGACCGCATCGCTCCAGGACCGACATCGACCTGTATCACAATCGGCTTCACACTTGAAGCCTCAGTATATAGACCACACTCTTTAGCACTTTCATAGACTTTAGCTCACCAGCTATCAATACAACTTCTTTACCTCAATAAGCCTCACCCGCATTATTGACTATTAAGAGACGTGACACTTCGCAACCGCTCAGCATTACGCCCTACGCAATCTGCCAACATAAACCTAGTACGGACTAGTT
>JAJJWO010000422.1:0-14147 GCA_021655895.1 Fusarium sp. NRRL 66739
CCTTAAGGGGGGAACGAGCCCGGATCACCCACTAAGCCTGGGACACAGTGGGAGGGCTTGGAGGGGTTCAGCTTTCCAGGGGACTAACGCGCTAAACGGCCCCTAACCGTTCCCGGTCTGGGCTGGCATCTGAGCCTGGCTTCTGCTAAGGCATTTTGGGCACTCTGTCGATGTCTGATCACCGCAATGGAACCAAAGCATGGAACCTTGTAGACAGATGCCCGCTGTCATTCAATAAGAGATCGTTTGGGCTGGGCTGATAGGGTGGTATGGGCCTGTAAACTGTGAGCAGATGCAGATACACGCAACCACACACGCAGTATACTTGCGTGTCTGATGATGCTCCAGACAAGGAATTGCATTCTGGTTCCTGTCCTGTCACTCAACGATTCAATGTCGGGTTATTCTCGATTGGAATGGAGGCATTGACCCACAGCTCGGTAATAATGGGCTCTTGGTCAGGGTAATATTCTCAAGCTTACGAATTGGTTATCATGTGCGGTACCACGGCATCAGTCTGTGGTGCGTGTGGAATACTGTAGCATAAGGGGTGGTAGGGTGAGTGCTCACTCCTGGACTGTGATAATATTGATATTGGAGTAAATTAAGGGTATATTTGTTGTAAGCCTGTATGTTCGTCTTTGAAGAAATCACCAGCGCTTACTCTCTCTTGCAGCACTCTTATCCTGGCATAAAGAAACAATTATACGTGCCCGACAATATTTGATGCAAACCCTATCATCTCTGCAGCTCATCTCAAGCTCATCTCCATCAAAGCGACCGTCTTCCCGACTAACAAGCGCACCTGCAGAGACGCCATTGCTAGCGCCAGCCACTGGGCGCAGAGTTCAAGGGGCAGGCCGGGGATGCACAAGCAAGCTTTGGCTGGAGATGGTGTATTCTGCCAATAGATGTTCAACACAAGAAAGAGGCGCCTGTGGCGGCCGCGACATGCATCACGGCCTGGGTGTCGATCTGATGGCAGGGGTTGTATTCTCTCCAGTACAGGCCACCGAGTAGACACTGCGTTTGCCTATGTAGCTACTGATAATCATCAATATGGCTATTGTGTATGCACTTGTTGCTTTCTCTATCAAGGGGCAGTGACTGGAACTCTGTTGGTCCAAGAGAGCTGCCGAGACATTGATGGGTCAATATCGAGGATACTAGATGCGGAGGAATGAAATACTCTGAATTGGGTTGTGGCAAAAGACTCAACGACATAGACAGATCAAGCTGGAGTTTTTCACGCATTCAATTGACAGTCACTTATACGAGGTCAGTCAACGGATGCCCGCTTCATTCGCGCATTACACGGAACAAACTGCAAGCAACCATATAAATTAGGTTGGGTGCATAATGCGTATGCGTGGTTCAGACATCAATTAATTAACTATCCACGACAACGGTAAAAGGCAAGAGGCCGGTCAGCCCGTCAACCAGTCAAACGTCTTTACCTCGATACAAGCAAAAAGACGGTAAGCTAGAGTACGGCTTGTACGGTATTGTGTGATTGCTGTGAAAGCTCCGCTGTTTCAGACAGATTGGGTTTTTTTTTGCCTTTACTTCGCCCCTGGACCAAAGGCATTGACGAAACGTCGACTATGAAACATGGAATGACTCAATGCTTCAAAGCCTAATCCTGATCCCTTGCCTAGGTACTTAACCGGACGGTGGATAGCCCTAGCCTACGCGAGCAGAACATCAGATGTTTCCCTCTCCATTCATTAACTGGGAGATCTATTTTGGTCTCTACATCAGCCGCAGTCAGTCAGTCCCCTTTGATCCCCTCCGCCGTGGCGTGGGCCGGCATTTATCATGAAACCCACGACCTTATGTTCGATGCAGGTGTGAGAAAGGGGCGTAGCAGAGTGGACATGGCTAGCTGGCTGACAAGGATGTGCCTGCAGCTGTTTTGTAAGCAGGGGTCTCGTTGACATCGACTGGAGCTTGTCACGACCACGTCCTTGGGACTTCAATTTCCCTCATATATCACGACGGGACTACCGGCTAATCATTGATAGTACATAATTGAGTGTTTGTAAGTTGCGTTGCGGTGTGAGAAGCGTGAGCATCGAGATCAGGCTCAACTTTGACCAGATACTGTAGTTGAGCCTTTCCAAGCTATGCATCCAACACACAACTTCGTAGTAGTATAAACCGACCCAACATGGCTGATCTTTGTTGCTCATAAGGTCTGATCACTTCCTTTGACAGGCACACGAGGCATATCTTGAAACTGCAACTCCATCAGCATCACATGTTTCAAGTTGCCTAGCCTTCTCGTTGGCCAGTCCAGCTGCTTTCGCTATCATTTCCCCTTGCGGTCAACTTCCTCTCTGCTGCCTGATTGCAATTCTGACTCGCTTGTCTTAGTTTATTGCCGGCTGTTTTTGCCCAGCGGCAGTTTGACAAGTGGCAGTTGATCCGCTCCGAGTAAGCGCGTTGGTAACTTACACCAGACCTGGACCTAAGGGATGTAACGTATACCTCGTGTAAGAGTTGAAACAGAATGTTTATTTGCATGCTAATAAGTAAACTTGGCAAACTTCCAATGGCTATACTAAGCAGTAAGGCTAACTTACTGTGGCGGATTATTCTCATGAGGCTGTGTAAGAGCTTTCGTCTGACTGCCTCACTATCATTAGAAGCTGCTCACTCATTGTGCTGCCAAATCTAGATAGTGACAGCCATGGGCGGACACCCTTTCGATATAATACAATACGAATTTTTAAATAGCCACATTTACTAGAATAAAAACGATTAAGAACATGCTCACTTATGTTGCTTGCTGCATAGTGGCACAGCTAGGCATGGATGAGCATGAGTTGCGTCTACGGTTATCTCTTATCCGGTCCTCATTCGGAACGAGGCTCCAAAACAGTGGAAAGACAGTTCTTTAATAGAGAATAAGCCCAGGGAAAGTGATGGAGAATTATATATTGCAAACCAGAGGGAGATGTTGGGATCGGTCATTCTGATGCTAGGAGATTGCACTACCCTCATTCACCAGCGCCACAACTCTGCTCATAGACAGCAAGTTTTGTCGGCACTTTAAAGGCTCACTGATGAGTATCCTTGTTCTGGCTTACAGGCGCATGAACTATACTGTTCTCACAATGCTTGTTTGTCAGGTTCATGCGCATGAACAATGAGTAGAACTCTGGAGGGAGTTTGACACTAGTATAGCAAGATAAACAGAAGCCTAGTTCAAAGGCGAAATGACCTGCTATATAGTTGATTATATCTCAATATGTTGGTATAGTATTTAAAATCATACATATGAACGCGATTGTTGTAGACTCTTGGTGAGTGTTGTACTGCTGTGAAGCCTTTACTCAACGTGCACTAGAGTGAGATCACAGCTCTTCAGCATGGTCTATAAAACAGTCATCTGATGGCAAGTATATGAAATAAAAAGTCATGACCTTGAAGTATATTGATTATAGCGGTCAACTGGTATCAAACTTGTATGCCAACTTTTATCTAATCCGCTTAGAGAACCTCTTAAACGCCATCACATTCTTACATGCGGGAACCATGCTCAATATCGTCCGCTCTCATCCCGCACCCCTTTCATTTCTCAGCAACCAGCTTCTTGACCTTGTCCAGCAACAAAGAACTCTCCCTGCCAAGTTTCTTGTTTCCATTGCGGTCCCGTGTCTTGGCCATGGCCTTCTTGAACCGCTCGCGCTCGGCAATCTTTCTCTCACGCTCCTCGCGTCTGCGCTGGAACTCTTGCTTCCGCTCCTCGGCCTCCTTGCGTCGCTGTGCCGCTTTGTCGAGTTGCTTCTCGTAGTAGCCAGGTCGTCGCGTGCGCCGTCTGTTGCCGTCACTAGTAGGTTCACCGACAGAGTTCTCCTGGGCCTTGGCTTCGTCTGCCAGCATGAGATGCCGTGTGGGATGCATCACCTCGCCACCATCCTCTGGTTGTTTTTCGTTGCCGTCGTCGGCCTCAGACTCCTTTACTGGAGCCTCATCTTGAGCAGGCTCGCTCTTCTTTGCTGAGGGTTCATCTTTCTGTTCACGAGCCTTGATCTTTGCGTAGGCCTTCTTGACCTTTGCTTTGTGAATCAAGTCCTTTTTGACCTTTGTGACTGTGTGGTAGAGTGTAAGTATGTGAATGAAAATTTTTGATGGTGAAGCTGGGGGACAAGGACAAACCTTTTCGCCGCCAGGGACCATCTGGCAGATTCTCTGGGCCGACTCTGAAGCCATGCTTGGGCTTCTTTGCCTCGGGAGCGGCATCAGCGCCCTCGTTTTGGTGTTTAGCAGCCATGAGTGCGTCTGTGTAAGCGTCGATGAGATTTGTCGTTGATGAGAATTGGGACGCTATGTCTCCACACTCGGTAAGGTGAAGGAGTGGAGCTCACGCAGAGCGGAACGGCAATTATTTCTTAGTGCGGTTTTCGGAGGCTTCGGGTGGAGCTACTCCGGAGTCCGGATGACAGACAGGAGGATATAAAGTCAAGAGAAGTCGAGATACATCATCTGAGTCGAGGCAAGGGACCTCTGTGGCAGTCGAGTGGGCTGCTTGAGTGCTGCTGGTACAACTGTTTCGGGTTCAAGGTGCATGGCCAGGTCACACAAGCAGATTATCCCAGTATAGAATAGCTTCTGCCGTGGCCGTCCTGTTCCTGATTCAGCTTGCTTACACGTCAACTCTGCATCACGTCGCAAGTCATTCAGGGTTCATTCCAGCTGCGCTAAACGTCAAGTATCCGCAAGTTGGGAGCACTCTATCCGTAGAGTAGGTTTAGCGTCGTGAAAAGTTTCTTTTTTTCTGTGCCTTGTGAGCACACATTGGAGAGAATTAAACCAAAAGCGTCGTTAGCAAACCACGGGCATGTCTGGGGCTATCGGCGTCAACTCCACCTTATCAAGGGTCACAGTCAAGATGAAGGAGCATCGAGAGTTGGCAACTCGAGAAGGGTCGGTTTGTGCTCCGGATTACAGCATGGTGATGACCCAGGTACTGTAGCTACGGAGTAAACACAGCGATATATGGCCATCGCAGGTCAAAACATGCTCATCTTTTTTTGTTTTTTTTGGGCTCGATTAGTGTTGAGCCGTTCTTGTCCTAGGTAATTAGACTCACCAGGGAATGAATGATTCACACGCTTTCACCGCCATCGGCCCCGCGAATGTATCAAAACTACAGCACTTACAGCACCTGGACCCTGTTGTTTCTGCCCGCCTCGCTTTTGGTACCTGCCTTGTCGAGTTGATAATAAGACTACCTACCTACGGGACCGACTACCTTGATTATTTTATTTATTCTACTCATTAATAAACCTCCCTCTCCTCTTCTCCCTCTTCTCCCTTTACCACTCGCCTCTCCAGGCGAAGACGTGACCGCATAAACTCACCCCATCGTCACTGCAACTGTCGTCATATCGGTGGATGACGTCCCGCGATCTATCTCACAGATTCCCCATATTCAGTTTCTCATTTCTCGACCCACGCCGTGCCTGACAAGCTCCTTTGATGCCTCGCATGGGGTGATATATTATATCCACCTCGCTCAATTCTTTTGTCAGGACTTTTTCAGCTTCAACTACGCCCTCCGACTTGGATATTGGCGCCCGTCTTAGCTTCTATACGGAGAAATACCATTTACAACACCCTGCATCGACACCGATCACCCGCCAACACACCACCTCTGGACTTCTTTGTTCTCATTCATGACGAATCTATGCCACAATCAGTGTAGCTGCTGTTACAGCTACTCGACATCGCCGTCATGCCTATATTTCAAGCCGATATAGAACATCACGAACCTGTTGAGCCACCACCTATCGATGCTGCTTCCCCGAGGCGCCTCTCCGAAGAGAGCATTCGCACCGAGCTGTGCGAGGGCCCGATCTTCGGAAGCCCGACGCGACCCGGAAGCCCTGGGAGAAACGATGGGGCTGATAATGGAATGTCGGATCGAGCTGCTCTGATCGAGAGACTCAAAAGAGCACAGTCCCCTACGTGGATCCCAAGTCGACATGTGCGTTATGGCTTCCATTTCCCTTGTCAAGCTTCACTTGCTAATCGCTCCTCGTCAGCTTGACTCTGTCATTCAGCACCACGCATCTGTTCCCGAGACGAAGCGCCCGAGCGCGCCTACCGAGCCTTCCAATCTCCTCCAAGCCGCCCAAATTACGCCCGAAGAGAATAACCTCCAAGCCGAGTCTGACAGTAGATTGCGCGATGGCCTCAGCATTGAACGGCCGAGGTCGGCCCTACACAGTGGAAACTTCACCGAGGAAGAAGCAGTGGCCAAGAATCCTATTGCTCCCGTCGGCAGACCGCATGATGGGCGGTATCCTGCATCAACGGAAAATGCATGGATTGCCACTTCGCCTCCAAGGCACTTTACGCCATTTCAGCACGACAAAGGAGTACCCCTTACAGGCAGCGTAGAGAGTTTCCGATCCGGCACCTCGCCTCTATCTTCAACCCTCTCCTCCAGCTTTGTGTATAAGCCGCCTACCAGCCCTTTGGTACAAGCTGAAAGCTGTGAAGAGCACGATATGTCCGTACACAGAGACGGATTTGGACTCACTGAGCATACCAATACTAGACGCCACACGGTAAACTCATATGCTTCGTCTCCGTGGGCCTCTCCTTCGCCAAGACATTCGCTGCCACAACGTGTGCCTTCATATCGAAGGGAAGCATTTCCATATCAGGCGCATCAGCCTCGAAGGTCGTTGGCTTCCACTCCAAGCTTCATGCAGCCTGGTACCTCGCCGCCCACACCTGCTCTACTTCGGCCGCGTCGATCTTCATTTGTAGCCGAGTCATCTCCTCTTCAGCACGCATCCATGGTTGGCTCTTACGAGGAGAGCATTCTCCGTGGCCGCATGTCTACGACTCCTTCAAAGCCACTCGATTTTGTTGCTCAAATCGGTGTTTTGGGCAAGGGTAAATGCAAGTCCAGTCTGAAATGTCCGCCACATGTCACTCTTGCTTTTCCTGCTGTTTACTACAGCTACAGCAATACATCTCACGGCCGTTCTAGTTCAGACGACGGACCGAGCCCTTATGTGGGCCAAATTGACCTGGAAAACGGTCTCCCTAATCCGGATGACGAACATCGGGCCAAGAAGAAAGCGCAAAGTCGGTACGCTGAGAGGAAGGCTGTCGAGGATGCCATGGACATGGGCCTGGACGATCAAGGATCTGGGCAGATATCGCGCCGGAGTTCTCGAGCAAACCGCAGATCTGGTTCTGGACCTGCAAAAGCTCCTCCAGGTGGAAGCTATCGCATTCCAGAAAAGGGCCAAATCCAAATCATTATCAAGAACCCAAACAAAACCGCTGTCAAACTCTTCTTGGTACCATATGACTTAGCAGGCATGGAGCCTGGCACTAAGACGTTCGTACGCCAGCGTAGCTATTCTGCTGGTCCCATCATCGACAACGCCCCTACTACTTCCGAGGCGAACTCGGATGATCGGCCCATCTTGAGGTATCTAGCTCACCTGCATATATGCTGTCCTGCAAAGGGGCGATACTATCTTTACAAGAGCATTCGTATCGTCTTTGCGAACCGTGTGCCGGACGGCAAGGAGAAGCTCAGGAACGAGACAACATGGCCAGAACCTCGCTATACCCCTTATAAACCTGTTCGTGTGATGAACCCATCGTTGTCTACGCAATCCGGCCCCGCGGCTATGCTGGCTGTCGATAAGGCTTTACGCAGGCGAAGCGCAGGCTTCTATCCGGGCCCGTCTTCTCGACCTTACGATGCCGTCGAGAATATGTGGCAAGGCAGTGACTCGCCTTCTGGAGGCTCAGCAGCTGGTAATACCTTGCCAATCGATCCAATCCCCTTTCGTCTTCCTGGTCGAGTCCGCACGAGCAGCGATGTTAGCGACAGTACAAACATGAATGCTGCCCTTAGCAATGATGTCCGCTCTCCTGAGTCGTCTCAGGCCAGCCGACCATCAACCAAGGATTCGACCAATGGTTTACCACAGGGACCTGCACTCTATGAGAAGTTAAACAAAGGTGAACCGGGTTACGGCGGAAATGCGTTTGCTTCTAGCAGATCAGGATCTCTTGGCGGCGCTGAGGGTTTGCTCTCCCAGCGCTTACGCTCCCTTATGAAGCCACCATCACCCTCGAACACCGCTGGTCAGGACGTTCCCTAGACCAATCAACAGCATGATCGACCATACTTGCTGTACATGAATAAATTCTTCAGCTCGAGAGCACATTCTTTGTATTTCTAGGGCTCTCGAGATCGACATATAGACCCGGCGTTGACCGTTTTGAATGGCGTCACACTACTCACTGTGTTGGATCAAATATGGGACTGGGATTGGGAATAAGGAGTTTAAGTGTTTTTGAGGCGTTTGGAGTATCTCGATACCAGACAAAGTCCGCAGTCGGACATTTACATAGGCAATTGATTATAACCAAGTGTACTGTATCTCCTCTAACACTCAATACACTCCAAAGGGGTGAACAAAGCAAGACATCTGGGGTGGCTTTGATATTATATTGTACAGGAGCCATAGCATCAAAGTCTCAGGAGAGTCAAACATATTCATACATGCTCATCATTTACAACCCATGCCCATACATTCGTCAATACATTCAGCTTGCTCTAACGATATCCTGCCACACCGCCTCTATTTTCTCTTTCATACACTGATGTAAGATCGAAAACACCGCCTCAAAAAGCCTCTCTTATGTTCGATTACCATGACGCCTGACTCTTCTTTCTCTCTGCCTGGCCAGCTTTGCTTGAACGCCTGGAAGCTATTGGGCCTCGGGTGTTGGCACCGTGATTCCCGCGGGGGGTATAGGTTTTCTTCTGGTGCCACCGACGCGCGCCGTGAGGCCCCTGGTCGTAGCGATCCCAGATATCAGCCCAGAATATGGACCACTCGCGTGAAGCGCGATGGTCTGCGTCCTCGGGGCCAAGATTCTTGCCCTTGATGTTGACGCTGGCCATTTCTTCCTCGTCCTTCTCCTTGGCATAGGCCTGTCGTCGACCAGCCCACATGGCAGCAAATCGACGGACCTTTTCGTGCAGCAGCCTCTTCCATTCCTTCTGGTCGATCGTGCTCCTCTCCCCTTGTTGAATTCCAAGACTCTGCTCCTTCTTCTTTTGCTTTTCCAGGTCGCGGAGGAGCGACGCTTTGGCCTTTATCAGCTGGTGGTACGACAGACTATACAACACATTGTCGAGATCCCGGGGCGAAACCTCCTTGCCGTTGACCACATATCTCGTAGGCATGGTATGAAGCTCGGAAGTGGTGAAGGCGTGGTACAGACGAGGGTATTTCTCCTCGACCGTGGAGAGTTCGCGAGAGACATCTTCGGACCAAGCCGCCATCTTACGCTTTTCCAACCACTGCTGCTGCAGACGGTAAACGAGGTTCTTGGGCGCCTTTAGAAGACGAGTATTCTGGTAGTGTCGCTTCAACTTGTTGGTTCGCAGAGGATTCCATCCTTGCCATTGCGGCATGAGGATCTTCTCGCACCAGTACATTGCACGGCTCCATTTGCCCAAGTCAGCAAGATATTGAATAGCGATTGTCCAGTTGGCTCGAGTGAGGCGGAATCCAGCTTCCGTCACCTTGTTGATGGAATCATCGAGGCCTTGTGGGTCATCCTTCTCCCTGTATGCCCGCACCGCGACGTCCAAGACACGAGAGATATCGTAGGTAGTGCCGGGCAAGATTTCCTGGCCGGCGCGTTTCCGGCTGGTGGCATAGACACGCTGCCAGGTCTCGTTCCATAGCTTCAGAACCTCGTCGTACTTCTCATCCTTGTAGTGCGCAAGCATCAAAGCCGAAACAATGTTGGGGGGGAACTGATCTTGTGACTTGTACTTGGGAAAGACTGCCATGAACAAGCTTATCAGTTCTTCGGCAGAACCGAACTCGCGAAGCTCGACGAGGAGGGCGATTGCTCGACCAACATGCTTGGTCTCTTGGCCGAGTTGTGAGATATTACCAATGTCGAAGTCATCACCGCCTTGGGTCGCAGGATCGTTGGCCATTCTAGATGTCTCGGCGGCCTTTCGGAAATGTTCGACAAACTCCTGTCCTAGTGTCCTTGTTCGCGGTACACCAGGCTTTCTCTTGATGGCGGCTGTGGTGAGTGCGACCAAGGCACCGAATGTAACGGGCAGCTCGGACTGTTGCAGTCGGTGATGAAGGAGCTCGACTAATTGATACTCGCCAATGCGGGCTGCTCCAGCCATGACAATGGCATAGTGATCTGCTGTGACAACAAACAGATTATCTTGAGCAGCGCGCTTCAGGAGCTCGTAAGCAGGGATAACTTGGTTGACCTTGATGAGTGCCTGGAGGAGGAATCCGTAGGTGTCTTCGTCCCATTCAACGTTATGCTCTCGCATACGTCGAAGCAACTCATAGACCTTGTCGATCTTACCCTCCACGCCGTTGAAGTTGATGAGCTGGTTCCAGGCCACCACATTAGCGAGCTTGCGTTGTGTCATCTCAACACAAAGGACCTCTGCTTCGAGCAGCAGGCCGTTCTGGCAGTATGCAACTACCAAAGCCAAGGCCATCTCTTTGGATATTTCCACTCCAGCCGCTTGAGATTTGCTGAAGTATTCCAGAGTTGTGTCTAAATCTCCTTTCTTGGCACCCATTGTCATGACGAGAGCGTATGTGTACGAGTTAGGGTCAACGGACCCTGTTGAAATGTCGTCGAAACACTCCAGCACCTTTTCATAGTCATCGTTCTTCATATAGGCATTGAGCAGCGCGTTCCGAGCATCGATGTCCGGCGTAACCCCGTATTTTTCTTCCATTTCTTTAAGCTCTGCCTGCAGGCGCTCGACATCTCCAAGTTGAGCATAGACATTCAAGGTGCTTCTAAATGCCCGGGGATCTTGGAGCACCTCTGGGTATTCATGCACATATTGTTCCCAGAGACGCCTGACTGCTGGTACATCGCCTCTCTGTGCGTGCAGCTTGAGGTACTTTTCGTAACCCCACTGGTTAAGGCCTCCTTTGAATCGAATCCAGTCGTTATATAATTCTACCAGTCTCGGCATGTTCTTTGGAAAGTTGACCTTGAACATGCCGCGAAACACCGGCATAGCAGGCATCGCGCCTGGTAGCGCTCGGAAATCTTGGTAGATGGCAGGAAGTTGTTGGATTGTAGATCTAGACTCGAATTTCTCATACCAGCGGTAAAACATCTTTATAAGATAGTCGTTGTAGAGACTAGAATCGCCAAGAGATTTGAGAATAATACGCGCTTTGGCTGGTTCGCAAGGCTGCCGCAACGCAAACAAGGCAAAATTCCTCTTGAACACAGACAATGCACGATCGGACACATCATCTGCCTTGATCTTCTTGTGATACTCTGCGCCGTCAGATGCCAGGTAACCTCGGAAATGGAAATAAAGATCGCCTTGATTGGGGACCGACTCGAGCTGGCTTAGCCGCTCAATACTTGGGCCCTCGGTAGGGTTTCTTTTGATAGCATCCCGAAAGTATGCAATCCACACATCCAGAGCCGCTGACCAGTTGTGTGAGCTGATGGAGTCCGCCAATATATACTCGAGACCACCGCTCAGCCCCTTCTCTTCTAGTCCAGTCTTGAAGCACTTCACGGCCGCTGGCAGATCCTTAGAGCGCAAGAGCAGGACGATTCCTGAAGTCAGAACCGAATTGTTCCATTCATGAGGGGGGATCTGGCGAAAGACCGAAAGGGCTCGTCCCGTCTCGACAATGTTCTGAGCACTAGTGAGGTACTCTACTACCTGGCCACGCACAAGACGGCGTTTATCATTGTCCATGGTACTGTACAAAGCCCAAACCTCTTGATAGCTAGACTCTCGTCTCTTTCCTTTTAATATAGTCGCGAGTTTCGTAAAGTCTGGTTGCCCTGAGTGGCGGTTTGCGGTATCCGCCTCAGCCTCCTCTGCAATGTCGATTCCATCACGAAAGGAGCTGTCGGTCTGCGCCGAATCGGACTGGTCAGGATTCGTCGTTTCGGTCGTATTCGGAGGTTCGATTGACGAGTACGCTCGTCTTTGAGAGCCAATCGCTGTTGGTCGTCCTTCTTGACAATCGGCCAGTTTGGGGTAGAGGCGGCGCAACTGAGGAATGGTCGAAGTTGGGTGAAGAAAGTCGAATATCAAGACCGAAGCAAGCAGGTTCGCCTGCAACTGCTTCGTACCCGAGTCTGAAGCCTCAGCTTCAGCAGCTCTCAGCGGAGCTGGCAAAGAGCTGGCGAGGTCGAGAGCGGCGGCGCCATGTTGCCAGAAGCCTGTGTGCAGCTGACGAGATCGGTTGGCTGACTTTTGGGCCACACGCTGAAGGCTGCGTGATTCTAAAACCGCAGCTGTTCGTTCAAGCATTGCCGATTATATCGAAAGGTCGAGGGCACACGCAGTCATGATTGGTGGCAAGCAAAGGATGGATAACGACTAGTGGCTGAAATTTGCGCGGGGATAGGAATTGAGAGACGTAAGAATATAGACAAAGCTTTAAAAAGTGCAGTATACACGCAGTATTACTGAGAGACAAACCGAGAGAGCGGTATAATACAACAAAAGTCGCTGTCAAGGCAGAGAGGAAGAAGAAAAAAGTTGAGTCGAGACCAACCAAGACATGTAGAGTTGGAGTTGTAAATGTCAGCCCACCCCACTGCAGGAAGCTTAGGGCGACATCTGGCCAATGAGCGAGCTTGGATACTGGGCAGCGGAGCCAACCGTTATCGCCTCAGGCCCTGTAATCATCATCAATTTATATACCGAGGTAGGTACCTTAGTTAGTGGACTTTCATGATTCCATTTCCCCCCTTGGACGTCTTGAATTCAATCAATTTGATCGGTTGGTTGAGATAGACCCAGAATATCTTTTAATCATACAAAAGAGAGCTTCAACCCAAACCCTCTCCAGCGCCCTCTAATCCAAAACGTCAAGAATTCCCAGTCTTCCTAGAGTAAAGGGATTCAATTCCTGTACCATCAAATAAATATCCATCCCTATTCCGAGTACAATCTTGCAACTCCGAGATATCCAGCTCTCAGCGCAACTTAAAGCTCAGGAAAATAACGCCAAAGGTAACATCCGGTCATCGTACAGTAAGATCAAAGTACACGGGGTATCGATCTGGTTTCCGTTTTTCGTCTCTTATACCCAGAGCGAATATGAGAAAAAGAAACAAAGAGAATGAATGAATAGGTAGTAATAATAATAGTAATAATAAGAGTTGATCAAAAAAAGCATGTTGTAACGGGAATATTATGCATTCGATTTCGCCTCGTCCGTCTCATCGGAAGAAGAGGCTCGAACTTCGTTCCGTAAGCCGGACAGGCCATCGGCGGGTTGTTGGGCGGCGAGCTCCATCTCAAGCCGAGGGCCCCGGCTTTGGCTCCGGGTCCGTTGCCTTCGCCGGATCGGTCGGAGCTGTTGTTGCTGCTGCTGTTGCTGTTGCAGCTGCTGCTCAACGGGGGAGGCAACACGGGACGGGCAGTGCTCTCGACGCAGCCGGGCGTGTAGTAGACGACGTCGTGTGGGAGATAGTACTCTTCTCGGAGAAGACGGCCGTGACGAGTAGCTGAGGGCAGGGGACACGGCACGGCGACGAGAGCGGCCTCGGAGATTGCTCGACTCGTCGGTAGGTGCAGCTCGGAATGAACGAACACTGCCACGGGTCATGCTTCGCTCCCTCTTACGGCCTCGTAGGACATCGTGGTCGGCAGTTGGAGATACGATAGTTGGTGGCTCGGCAAAGGAAGAGGATCCGGGTGCGACTCTGGCCGTCATGCTGTGCTTGTTCCTCTGGAGTCGAGACTAACTGTGAAACCGCAGACTGGTCAAGGCGACCAAATGGAGGAGAGGTAGTTTATAAGAACCAACAGATCAAGCAAGGTATCAAGAATAGTATCAAATCAACAAGTTTCTTGGCTTAGAGTCACTTGAGCAACGAATGGGTGGTCAAAATGCAGGGAGACGTGGCAGGGATGGCATATATAAGTGTAAGTTGGGTACGTCTTGTTTGGTGCAGCTCTCTAAGGAAACAGAAAGTAGAGGGCATCCTGGGTAACCTCGGGCATTATATAAACACGTACTGCTGGCATCAAAGCAGGGCTGTAAATTAGTTAGTAATTAGTATTACTAAATTCTATTTTTCTTTACTAAGATTAACTA